>WEIV01006059.1:19185-51895 GCA_013390005.1 Calyptomena viridis | reverse complement strand
GCAGGATCATTAACTCCAATTCCCTCTCGGGCGGGTGGTTTGCTTCATGACTAATTCTCAGCACATTTAAGGGGCACAGCTAGGGTTCTTGGCAGATCAACATATGGTGTTTTCAAGCGTTGTAGATGTTTCATTGCATATGTTTCCCACTCTGTTACCTCACGACACTTTAGGGCACTGCTTTTTTCTGTTTTATTATTGCTATGTTAATCCTTTATACCTTTGTTTTCAAACGTTAATAATTTACAGTATTGACAACAGAAATTTATAATATAATGATAGGTATAACTGTAAATGCACCTTTTTGGAGGTTTCTTGTAATTGAGACTCCAAACTATGCAAAATCTTTTTGATGACAGACTCTCTCATTGCTTTCCATCATATTGTGCAATCATGAGTTGGGAACTCTTTGTGCAAAGCACCAAAGTCTTGGTTTTATGCCAACTAGAACCTCAATACACTGTTTGACTGCATGTCTTGTGTTCTTTGGAACAACAGCATTTCCATTTGCACAAGCAGCCTTTACAAAAATAAGCTTGGTTCAGAGGCAGACAGAAAAATACATATGCACACAGAGCAATAAAGCCCAGCTACGCCAAGCAGGGCTTACTAGTTAGTACAGTGTGTTTATTCAGGGAATTGCATTTGCTCTCTCTGGAAAAGCCATCGTGATATTTTCTGCACAGTCCAATGAGCCAGTTCCAGAACAATGCTTCTGAGTCATCAGTTTCCATTTGCACAAACTCAGTCTTAAATGAAATGATAGGGAGATGGATAATGATTAATTCAGGAAAGATACAAAACCTATGAGATTACATTAAACAGTGGTCAAATTCAGACAGAAAATTACCCCCCCCTAACCCACAAAAAGGAAGATGGTAGTGGTTTCCTTACTATTAAAACTCTTTGTTACAGCTTATTTTCCTACAAATACACATTGCCTATAATTCAATTAAAAGTAATGGGATAAATATAGCAGGTTAAAGGCAAAATTGCCTGCCTTGTTTTATCTGAAAATATCATCTGAAATCAAATCAAATTAGCATAATTGTACAGGTATGAATTGTACAGGTAGAGAATGTGGATTGCCTGTTACCTATATGACCTAACATATGCATATCATAGGGTGGTGAGACATTGGAACAGGTTGCTCAGAGAAGCTGTGGATACCACATCCCTGGAAGTGTTCAGGGCCAGGCTGGATGGGGCTTGGAGAAACATGGTCGAGTGGAAGGTGTTCCTGCCCATTGCAGTGGCAATCCAAACCATTCTATGATTTTACGATAACTTATTCACATTCACAGGACTGATGCCAAAGTGAAATGGAATGCTTCAGCGAGTGTCTACAGAGGGGCAAACAGCATTAGCCTGGACTGCTGAGAATGAAGGTGGACTCACCAAAGAAGCCAGCTGATTTTAGCATTAGTTCTTGTCTCAAATCTTGGTCCCGTTTACTTCTTGGTTTACAGTGAGGAAAAAGGAAGGAGAATTTTTTGCTAGGGTCTATTTGAATCTGCTAAACTTTCCATCCTCAGTGCATTTAAGAGAACAGTTTGTCATATAAACCAAACAGGAGTCTACAATTGCATTGTAATGTCAACAGGCATCCTGCCCTGGGGAAAATGAGGACCCTTGGGGTTCTTTTTAACAGTACATGGCTAAACCACTGAAAACTGATTCATACACAATAAGAAACCTGACACGAAAATTGTATATACATATAGGGCACCATGTTCCACTGTAAGCCAGCTGCTCCACCCTGGTTCAGCAATGTCACCCGCAGCAGCAATGTGGCACCTTATGTGCAGAGAGCTCAGGCATCACTGCCTTTGCCTTATCATTCTTATCATCCCTGAAAGGAGGCAAAACCAAGGCACCTCCTTCTCAGAAATCCTCAAGCTACTGAAATTGTCCCTAGATGGCCCTGCTACCATACAAAATGGACAGAAACCCTGGATCTGATCTACATTTTGTTTGGGGTGAGACCTACCCCATAATCAGCAGAAAGCAAACTTGGGCCCAGCATAACTTTGATCTCTGAGTTTTACAACATGTATCGTGGACAGCAAACCTTAAGATTTTTTTGGGAGAGCACAGAAAACCCAAGAGCCTCATGACCTTGGTCAAGTCAGAATAGTGACTATCTTAAGTCCTAAGTCCCTAATGCCATGTCATGGAAGGAGCTGGGATCCTCTCTGACCTCTGTTGGAGTTTGCCTAGACATGACCCCAATCCCATAGAAACCTAGGTGGTTTTCTCTCTTCTGATGAGTTTTAAATCCATCAAGTTAAAATAAAGCAAGAAAACACTCACAACTGAGCTAAACTAAAAAAAAAAAATTGCATGTTGTAATCCGTTACCCAAAACACGTAGTGACATCTACAAATTGGAGAACAGCTGGAGTATAAATCATAGCCAGCTAAATCAAAAGGAACCAAATGTCTGACCTATAACTTTTTACTGCTCAAAAAACTCCATACAGGGCTATTTCATTCACACTGGTGACTTTCTTTCTAACAACCACAATTTTTTGAATTTTGAGTTACAGAAAAGGCATATTCTGGAGTGCTTAGTCACTGCAGTATGTATTCCTGAAGTTTATTTTTCTTAATTTATGTCCATATGTACAATGATTTATGAGTTTAAAAAAAATCATATCTCTTAATTTGATTTTGCTATCCACTATGTCAGGACCCCATAGAAGAAATAAAATCTAGTTAACTTACTTTACTTTAAGCTGATATGAACAAATCCAGTGACTTGCTTTTGTTCCCCGATAATTGACCTTAGTTCATTTTCTGCTTGGGCAACACTTTATGTCAACTGCTTGTTTTACTCACTAGATAAGCTTGGTAAACAATGTAATATGATAAAAGTGAGGTAAATTGAGCAATGATGCTTGTAGGTGAACATTCTGTCTGATAAACATGTTTTTGTACTGATGCAAAGCCTACTTTCTGCAAAGCTGAGCTTTGCAGTTAATGGTACTTCAATCGCCCACCTGACAAGTCACAGGATTTTCTTCTGTCCTGTTTTTTTAATGTGTAAATAAGGAATACATATGTGATGTAAACAAATTCAGGAATCAAGTCAAGACCATCATCATCTGGACCAAATGGTGCCCCCGTTTTGGCTTCAGGGTAGGAAACTCAGAGTAGCAGGTCTGCAGGGAGCATATTGATTAGCTAAGTGTGTTCCCAGCTTAACCATGAATGCACCTATGGTTTACTAATTATTAAGTGTTGGAATATTTCCATGTAATAATAATACCATAATTATAATGATGCTACAACATTAATAACAATAATAGCACATAATGATAGTAAGGCCATATAAATAACAGATCCAGGGAAAAAATCAATACAAAACTGGATCCCCATGGAAAAAGAACTGACACTAACTGAATGTGTAACACATAATTGCACATACATATTCACCTCATGTGGGCTTTGCCTAGCTGGTCTGTTCATTATATTAACATCATGACTGACCTCATCAATTGTTCAACTCAAACTCCTATCATTCACCCCTTATAACAAAACCATCACAACCACAAAAGCTACCTCTTGAATCTGAATGTGAACTTAAGCTTCTTCAACCAATTCCAGCCCCATACCTTTTAGGAATCCCCTAATCCTTCTTTCAATATTATTCCCTGCCCTAATACTTCCCACGCCTGACAACCAATGAATTGCCAACTACATTTCCACTCTCCATCTATGATTCCTGCACCTAGTTACAAAACAGCTAATGATCCCACTAAACAAGGGAGGACATAATTGAGTTTTAATCCTAACATCACTAATAGCACTCCTATTGATTATCAACCTTCTAGTCCTACTACCATATGCATTCACCCCTGTCACTCAATCACATTGAATGTATGTTTTGAACCATCAAAATCAACAGCTCTGTGGTGCACAAGTTACTGCAAGATTCTTCTTGTGAGATTTCTAATTTTTTTTTTTCCCAGATAAGACTACCAGCCTTCCAATCTGGCCTAAGCCACACTCTAAGCAACTTCTAAACTGCTTTGGAAAAAGCCCTCTAATGAAAGAGACATAGGAAAACAAATATTTTAAATACTACATATGTGCTTCAGATTTTCTCTTGTGACAAGCCTTCATGGTTTCCCCATTAGTCAAGGATGTTTCTTTTGTTGAAAAACTAGTTTTTAATTCTTTCCTTTTTCTATAAAAAATAAATATATCTAATGGTGAGTAAACATGTTTAACCCACCCTGTGTAGGCCTGTGAAATGTGAAGCTGTAAGCCTCTTCAGAATATGTACAGGTTAGACTGCAGGGCAGTACCCACCAACCTGGTCTTGTGGGCATGACCTGCACGGCTCTCAGAGGCAAGCTGTGCTCTGTCAGGCCTCTGCCAGCCAGGCAGTCAATACCTCTGGGCACAGCTAAGAGCCAGCAAGCATCTACAGCTTTACTAACAAGAAATTTCAGAACTGATGACTTCTTTCTGCCTCTGTGACCTTTCTCCCCAGTGGACAGTTATTTCACAGTATTTACATTGAAAAGGGTATTAAAGGTATATGGGAAATACAACATGTATAGCTGAAAAACAATCATTTTAAGCTGTAAGATGATCACCCTTCATTATCATAGACATAGTCTGGAGCTTCACAGGCAGCTCTAACAGGTGAAACTGTGTCTGCAGCACTGTCAGTTTGGTTGTGTGTCATTTCAAAGGTACCTTATGAAAATGCCTTTCTAAAGAGTGTCAACATTCAGCCCATAGAAAAATTTCGAGACTGAAGTCCCAATACAGTTATAGTCTTAGCAATTGCAAATTTATTGTCAAGTATTTTCAGATTAAAGTGTCCTCACATTAAGAACAGGACAAAACAGTATGCTGTTTTGCATTTAGGTCCAGATGTCTGCAGTAAAACTTAAACTATATTTATGTTGTCTTCTCCAGTTCTAATAAATGGGATATCTACACACTTGTTGTGAAGAAGTGAATTTTTCCAAGAGAAAAAGTATCATGCAAAATCAGGAAAGTGACTGTAGCAATATACATTTGCATTTGCAAATACCTTTCATTTCAAGTGGCTTTGAAAATCATGGCTTTTGCTGAGGCTTAGTCTTCATATGGGCACATATTTGCAGTAAGGTCTCATGAATACATTTGCACAGAAGATGCAAAATCACAGATACCTTTAGTATTTGAAAGCACAACAGTATAAAGGAAATAACAGTATAAAGGAAATAACAGTATAAAGGAAAGCCTGCTATGAAAAGGAAGGGATTATATTATTATTGTTTGTAAAAGTAATGTTTTTCAAACACTTTTCAGCTATTAGTTGTATCCAAGGCTCTGTTGCAATAAAGCCATAAAAGGACCATCTCTGAGTCCAGAAGATATTGGATCAGACCTTCCTAGTATATTCTCCCATGCCACGACATTTGAGGCACCACTTTAATAGCCCTGACTCTTTTTTTTTTTTTTTTTGTCTCATTGACGTGGCATCTGCCTATAAAATCACCAGCTTTCTTTGTGGCAGCAGTCTGTTCATTCTCCAGCTAATATTAAACTAACTAGCTCTAACTGACCTGAAAGAAATTAATTACTGTAGCACCTCAGGCTGCAGCTGGTGCTTTAAACAGAATTCCTGGCAGATCTGTGCTTGTCTGAAACACATTCTACTGCAAATGTACTGCAGTAAGGGCCCTTAATTGCACAGTTTCTAGCTGGGTCTACCAGCTCAACTGTGTAGAATTCAACAGGAGAACAGCAGCCAAAAAAGGTGTTGATTAAATCAGAATTAGCCCACTACATGCGGGAAATTCTGGGAGACAAGAGAAGTTAAATATATATCCAAGAGTAAAAACTCTGATAGTAGCTGGTTCGTCAAGCTGGAGGACAATGTTTAGCACATTTGCAGCTTCCTAAGATAGTGGAAAGATTGGGCTGAAGTAAATATTTTTACATCTGCTGTGAACTGTATTCAATCAAAGGAATAAAAATAATCCATATTAAACTAATGACCTCTTTTATTTGCTAAAAGAATTTATATTTTACTTAGGAAAGCTGGGTTTGGCCTCTAATATTGCCTCTGCAGGCAAAGGTAAAATAAAAAAATCCAAACAGATAAGATATAAGTTAAATCGTCTTCTGTTAAAGAGATCAACAATTTAAAAAAAAAATTAAAGGATGCCATTCATAGCAGAAGTTATACAATACAGAGAACAACAATGGAGTCCTTTTCTATAAATATCTGTCAGATGCCTGAAGGGATATTTGGCAAGTACCTGTACTTAGCATGTCTGCAGTCTGTTCGTCAGGTTTGGAAGCTATTTTGGGAGAGCCATGTGTCCCAAGGGGGTCATCAGCTCAACAGCAGATTGCCATCACAATCCCAACACTGCAGCTCTTCAGAAGCCCTTGGGGACACCTTTTGGATTTATCCTGACTGAAGACTTCAAGTGATGGTGGGCACTCTGCTGCAGGGTGGTTATTCTCCTCTGAGCTTTGGCTGTGGTTTGCCAGCAACCTTTACCTTTCTTATTTCCTCCTTAGGTAGCCCCTCAGAAGCTCATTTATTACCTCTAAGGGATTTGCCACATGCAAGAGCAGAAGGCAATTCTTCTATTCTCCTGTGAACTGCCTCACATGACCCTAATGTCATGGCTCTTCTGGGACACTAGCCTCCATTGTTTGCTCATTTAATGGTTTTAACATTTTAATGTATATTTAAATATACTTTCAAACTACAGCAGTGAAAAAAAACCCCAACAAACTAGAAAACAGAGGTTCATGTATTTTTTTAGATAACCTGAGCTGCTGCTCAGGCATTGTGATATTTGATGCATTTTAGAGCAGACATTATAGGACCATAACAATTTTTTTCTAGATATTGTGGAAGTGTGCTAATATTCTTCCTTAAGATAAGTTTCTGGAAGACATTTAATATATTGACAAAAGGCAAGAAAAATTATAACATCCTTAACAATAATGAAACTGACATCTTGGACAGCAGAATTAATGTTTCATTGTAATAGTCCAGGTGTTACTATCTTACTTTTCTAGATAGAATTTTAAAATGTATTTTGAATTGAACATTTGCCAATATCTGCTAGAGTTAGAGGCCTTAACATTTCTGGATTGTGCGTAAAATTTCAAAACGTGAACATGCATCCTATAGGACCAATTCAATATTACTATTATATTAATTAATATTATATTAATTAATATTATACTAATTACTCTATCAATATTAGATTACTTATTTTCCAGAAGACAGTTAAGATTTTTTTTCAGCTAAAATTTTGATGTTAATCTTTATATTGGATTGTATAGTAAGAGATGAGGGACACAGACCCAGTGACACTGCAATTACACCAAATCCTCTGTGAAGTCTGGTTTATTAGAAATATATCTAAGCTTATACCCCAGTGCACTCTGTGTTTATACATTATGTCCTAGCATAATGTATAAGAAGCTTGTTTTCCTAACTGTTGCACTGCAGGTGATGTTTGCCTATGAGCTTCACACAGCAGTGTTATCTACATTTTCATTCCTCAGCCTGGGAACTCACGAACATTCCTTTCTCTTGGGCCTGTCAGCTCACTTGTGAACTGTCTTATGCATTCTAACTAAGTTATGCTTCTTAGACAAACTATGCTTTTTAACTAAATTATGCTTTACAGCCAAATTATGTTTTATAGAATTATTTGAGAAATGTGCTGTATTATGGCAGGATTGCATTTTATTTAAACACCATTGCAGCTGAGGTTTGTAAAGACAGAGCTTACTGCCAATACACAGATGCATGCACATATACTTTAGGGAAGGGCACATTTTGAAACTCCGGAAAAATACCTCGGTGTATTTGGTGGAGTTTGGAGACAGAAAGGGCAGTTCAACAATCTGTCCATTTTTTGAGTGCTCCAAGCCTATTTTTACAAACTGATACAGGAAATATGTTGGAATATTCAAGCTATCTCTGAGCACCCAGCAGTCATGTCACCACGCCAGCTGTATGCAGGGTTGCCCCAAGCCAAGGCAGCATGGGGGGACTGCATGGGCAGCGTTCAGGCCTCCCACTCAATACTCAGCAGATGGCACACGTGTGCAGGCAAAATGAACATGTCCTCAGGACTGGAGTGTGAGAGAAGTGGCACTTACTGAGCGAAAACAGGCAGGCCTGAAGCTTTTTCATGAGCTCTGATAGCTGTTGTCATCTCAGTTGCTTCCTACAGAAAGCTTTCCACACATCAGGAGGAATGCTTAGTCATCTCAGAGATAGATTTGGGGGTTTGGTCGTTCAGTAAAATGTTTTATCACTTTTATTTGCTTGTGGACACTGTGCTTTATGCAATATTTTTTGGGTCAGATGATCCCTAACTCAGAAGATGTCTTTATTGAGAGCCATGGCCTTACTCACTAAAAAGCACACTCAACCACACTATGATTGAAATGTTCAAAGCTTTGCTATTATAAATAAAAAGTATCTGAAAGCATTTGATGTTTGTGTTTTGGATTAATTCTTATGCATTAAGTCTCAGGAGTTGCACAAGCACCCTTAAAATCCCTTGCCATTGTTCTTTCCTCTAACTACTGATTGTGACCCAAGAAGTTATCTTTGTTTTAATTTCCTTGCTCATCTGAGACCTTTATAAACAGGGGTTTAACCTTTCTTGCACACCAGACATAGCAATATAAGGAAAGCATTTTGATAATGAACAATAAAGAGAGATAAGATAGAGCTGTTAGATAAGGAATGATAGTTAAGCTTATTTTTAGAAGTGTTTAAAACCAGAACACATATATATATATACCACTAGGTTCCCACAAGAACGTGTCCTGAGGTTACCAATCAAGTACTGAGATGGGGATTGTGTAAATGTATTCCTTTGTACCTTGGAATCCTAGTGCACAAATACTTGTTTTATGGGGACCTACTCAATCATGTAAAGTTATCCATGCACGCATGTACCTGGTTATGGGATTTGGCACTTGGACTAGGATTTAATACCAACAGACCCTACAAGTGACATGACACAGCAGACAGGCATGGGCTCAGTCTGAGTGGGGTCTCCATGGCCAAGAAGTAGGCTTATTTCCGGCAGATGGTCCAGCAGCAGTGGTAGGGAGGGCATTGTCAGCATCTCCTGTTTCATGCATCCAAGCCCAATCTCATATGGTAAAAGCAAAACTGTATAAGAGCTGTACAAAATGAAAAGATTAATTCTTTTAATTATATTTTTGTCACTTCTCATTTGCCTATTTCTAGGAGTAAGCTGTGACATAACACTTAAAAGTTAGATTTGAAAGGCTCTACATTTTCTTTTGACCTCATGGCTGTGGACTCCCCAGTGTGCCTTTCCCTTTACCCTTGCAGGAACCTTTATTAGTGCAAACATGGTAGGAGCAATGTGCTGTGAAAAATTATATGGCTGTCAGACACTTGCATCACATTGATTCCACCCATAAAGAGAATGAGGGCAGAATGGTTTGTCCAACCATTCACTTTGCATCCCTCAATTTCTCTGTTATGCCCCACAATGCTGTTTTTTTTACAACTAAACTTATTTCTGTGGATTATCTAGCTGGAGGTGACTGTGACTGCAAGCTTGCAGCCCATGCTAAGAAGGCTAAGATACTATACACATACTATATGTGTTTGCATGTGTTCGCATGGTTTTATTTTCTAAATCATGTATCTTACAGTTGTGTCTAACAGCAGACCCAGTGCAAATGCACATGATTATTTATTTGATCTTGTGTGCTGCAAAGTGAATGGTTGAACAAACACTGACATACAATTCTCAACAGAGTAATTCGTCTGGTGTGTGGCAATGCCTCAGCACTATCCCCACAAGCTCCTTAAGCACTACACGCTGAACTGCATATTCCAGTGTAGGGGCCACTGGTGCCGCTGTGACCTGCTTCAGGCCCCCTGAGTAGTCATGCTGGAGGCAAGAGTGACATCTTCTGAATCCCTGTCACTATTCCAGACTCACTGCATCACCTACCTCCACTGTGAGCTATTTCACTCCACATCTGTCTCCAGCACCTTGCATATTTGATATCACATGACAAATGTAGAAATTTTCTTCACCAACATGCAAGTGACTGTGGTTCATACATCTCAATAGTCCACTTATTTCCACCTAAAACAACAGCTTGGTATTTAGCAGTTCTGCCAACAGGCAGAATCATTTGCATGGAGTATTTTTTGGGCTCCTTTCACAGTCTCAGCTTCCTGAAGCTATGCTGGGAACCACAAGACTGGTGTCAATGGTATTCAGGCTACCAGATCAGTCCCTGCATATGTAACAGATAGTCTCCCTGTTGCCTGTTTCTGCTTTTAAGTTTTTCCACTGGGTGTCTTCTCACTCTAAGTATTATTTTAAAATCAAGGAAAACTAAAATTAATTTTATAGCTTAAATTAAGAGCTTTAATGCCTCCTGAGCTCTCTGTTTCCTCTCTCACTGCTTGTCAATGCTGCTTCCACAATATTAGGGGCTGAAAAACCTTCCAAAACCTTAGCAAAAAGCATCAAGTTATACAAAAAGGCTGTTTGTGTCAACTTTCTCATACAGCTACATTGCATCTGACTCCACTGAGGCATATTCAGGACAGAAACCAGGAGTACTCATCCCAGCATCACACAACTTTGAGACTGTATACTTTACATGAGAAATACCAGGAAAGATCAAGGGAACGGGGCAATGTATTGAAGGTCTTCACCATATCCTTTCCTCTAAAATAGTATCAAGATCCTATCTTATGCCCACAAAATTTTACTTCGTCTTTTGCCCAAACACTTACTTGACTTAATATTGGCACAAACTGCTACTGTCACATTTTACAGTAAACTGTTCTAAGAGCACATGTAAAATTAAAGACAATATTTAATATGGTCTGGAAGTTGTTTCTTTTTAGAAATGGGGATTGGTCAGAGAAAACTCGGTGAATGTGAATAAAACCTGCTAGCAAACTGCTCCTTTTCATTGCAAGACTAGATCTGTTAAACACACAATGTTTAGCTCTGTGCTACTGAAATCTGTAATAATTTGTGAAACTGGAGTAGCTTTATAGTGACCATGAAAACAGTAAATGTTGCCCTTATTTCAAGGGGGGGTTTTAATCTGAATTTGTACAATATTATTTTTTTTCTGTAAATGGACTTTTTGTTTATGTGTTCCCTTTTTAAACCACAAAGACTTGTTTCCATGTCAACTAGCAGTGAGTGTGTCTTGCATGTTTCAGCCACGTACACAGAAACATAGAGCCAAAAATTGTGACTGTGATTGACATATGTGTGTTGCTGTACTGGTTGTGCAGTTACAGTCCCAAGTCACACACATGCTCATTCAGCTGCTTAAGCATAAGGACTTAGAGTAATTACAAATAAAAAATGTAGAAGTACCACACAGCTTTTTAATTCTGATTAAAAATTTAATTCTGATTACTAATTTAATCACTTAAGTTCCATAGCTACCATAGCAAGCTGTAGGGAGCAGAACTGAGAAAAATAAAAGTAATAACAAAAATTAGGAGTCTTAATGTGCTCATTATGAAATCAGTGCTGAAACTCTTAAACACTTCCACTTGCAGCAATGCTAGATCATACACTTGTGACAGACCAGGCAGTTCTCTTTATTAATCTATGTCAGTTTTGCATTTGTGCACAAATATCCTTGCACTTGCTCCTAGCACAGGTCAGCTCTGCCAGTGAGTCATTTTCCTCATGCACCTAGGAATAATTTTCTTTTCTGCAGGACAGACTACCCTAGAGACCCTTCATTCCATTACTAATGCATTCTCATTTACCTGCCTCTGACATATTTGAGGTTTTTGGACTGCTGCTGAGTGTGGCTTGAGTTAGTAGACTCTGGGTCTTTAAGTGACAGGAGGAAGAAGACCTCCTGACAGCAGGCAGCCAGTTTTTTGCAGAAGTCACAGAAAAGGACAATGAAAGGCCATAAGAAAGTTCATCACACTTGACTGCATTAATAACCAGTTACAGAAAAGCAGCATAGGAGCTCATAAACTAAAAACTCTTGATGAAAAAGAAGTGGCAGAGACAGCTGCTGAGTAAGGTCTTAAAGCCCCAGCATGACCAATGTAGTAGTGTGACCTATACAGTTTGCCAATTTCAAACACAAGCAGCTGCTAAAGTTGTTGATTGAATATACAAATGTGTACCAGGGACAGCATCCAACCTTTTTGCTGTGTTGAGGTTTGGTCAAGCCTAAAATTTCCTGTAATTTTGCCAGAGCACATTTTTGTCCTCTGCTTGCCAGATCTAAAGACAGTATTTTGGAACACTGGGACTTGAACTTAGAACTAGCACCTTCATCACATTCAGAATGATTTTCAAGAAAATCTTTGAGACTTAAGTAACACATCAGGAATTGCTTGTTTACCTGCATGCCTGTGATCTCTTTCTGTTTGTTTGGAGTGCAGTTGTGAGAAACATTTTCTTTCTCCTTCTATGGAGATGAACAAGGAGATAAATACGAATGAGACAAGAATGGGAGATAATGTGAAAATATATTAAAAAGTTCTAAAGAATAGGGAAAAAGGAAAAGAAAAGAATTTGAGTAAAAAAGAATGAATAAGATGAATATTATTTTAGTTGTTATCTACACAGTTATAAATCAGTGAAGATTTATAACTTCACTGAAAAGTGAAGAACATTAAAATTACATGCTACTGTTCATTTGAGACTCTTGGATTTGTCCAGGTTCTTTTTCATTTCCCCTTTGGTCTTCCACTTCAATTTCAGTGTGAAATCTAGGAGGAGGAGGAGGAGAGGGGAGGTTACTTTACATGAAGAGATATTTCAGGATAGTAAAAATACAGCTTTTTATTATTATTCCTACCACTTACATTCTTCTACAAAATTAAAACTAAGCTATTGACTCCAGGCCTCTTTCTATATCTTGTGCTTTTAGTTTTTTGGAAAGTCTACAGGGAACAAAACATGAAAGGCAAGGTACTGGTCCTTGCCATTATGCCACCAAGCATGTACCTAAAGCTTTATGCAGAATTCAGTTGTCACTCCTCTGTGGAACAGAAAAGGAATCTTCTATAATGGCACTGTCTAGTCTGCAGCTCCTCGACTTCTGAGGCAAGTTAGCCACTGGCAGGAGAAGGTGCTGGGGGACACTGACACCAGGTTGCAGCTGCAGAGTAACAAACCTTTGTGTGTCCAGGCTATCAGGTCTGCTTGCACTCTAGATCAGGTCTCACAGGGAGAAGCAATGACCGTTCCGTCCTTTAACAAATAACGAGGAGCTGATGGTGTCACTGTGGGGCCAGATCATCCTTTAAAGAGGGATAGAGGCAGGTAAAGAACTGAATGCAAGCTCTGTTACCTATAGACACTAAAAGCCTTCTGTTGGTTTCTAAAAACAAAACCAAAAACAAACAAAAAACCCCACATATACACAAAACAGACGCTTCTCAGATGACACCTGGTGGACAAAACCTAAAGAGATGAAAGCAGCCTGCCTTCACAGTGCAGAACTGTACAATCCTTCTCACATCTGCGCTACTGCAGTTACTGCTTGTGCATCCATCAGTGCCCTTTCTACTCTGCTTATCCCCACTCACTGCTCCAGTCCATTATCATAGTTACCCAGAACAAGCACGTATCATCCATGTACCAGCAATAAGGTTTTTTTTAGCACTTACATTTTTTTTTCATTCTTCTGACTAATGTCTTTGTTTAACTTCAATCTGCTAGTTTGAGGCTAGAATAGAGTGGACACACCATTTTCAGACATAAAAACACATGGAAAGCCCATGTTAGCAGCAATGAGGGGTTTTTAAGGTGTGGGATAACTAGACAATTTTATAAATGCCTTCACAAGTGAATAGTTGTACTCAGAGGATTAAAAGCTTTGATTTCTTCTGATCATTAATTTATTCTTCAGCTTTTAAACTGCTTCCAGTTTGATTCTCTAACAGTATCTGTCTTTTCTGCTTGATACAACTGTCCTAATACATTCCCGTTGAGGTCTCAGAGGCAACAATTAAAAAAAACATAGGTGGATTCTTGTTTCTCCTGGTGAGATAGGTGGTTTCCTTAAGGATCTCATGCATGAGAATATAAAGTTCTGGTGCAGTTCTTTGTCTCTATTTGGTTTGAAGGATTTCAGAAAATATGAGATACTACTGAACCAGTGCTGTGACAGATGAGGCCTCTTTCATAAGGTAAGTGATTGCAATCAATTGTTTGGATCTTCCAGTTTAATGGCTATTTTCCCCTGTTATTAGGCCTTTTTTCTGTTCTATGTATATCCCATTCCTGTAAATTTTAACAGTTTTATTTTTTCTTGGTGTATTTCCATGCTCTATTTTTGTGCAAAATCTTGAAATATTTAATGAAGCAAAACACACAGAGAAGTCAGGGATTCATTGACTTGAAATATCAAACTAAGCTGAAAAAGAACATGGGAGAGGTCAGGAGGTAATCTAATCATCTAGCTTGTTTCTTCTGGATTTAGATTACCGATATACAAAAAAAGGGCACAGAGGCCATCCAACAGCTGTAGCATTGTACTTAGTCTGGCTGGGATGGAGTTAACATTCTCTGTTGCAGTCCACATAGAGCTTTATAGCCACGACAGTGTTGAGACCACTCCAGTACTTAGGCTGAGCAGTTCTCAGTTAGCATTAGGGCTGCCTCTCCAACACCTCCCCAAAAGGCCAGTAGGCTGTGAGTAGGCAGAAGGTTGGGACGCAGCTGAGACAGCTCACCCAAAATGACCAAAGGGACATTCCATACCATATGAGGTTGTAAAAATTAAAGGTAAGGTATGGTGCATTTTTTTATTATGGTGTCTGTCTTCTAAAGCAACTGCTATATGTACTGGGGCCATACTTCTAGGAAATGGCTGAGCATTACCTACTAAGAGCAGGTAGAGAATAAATCTTTTTCTTCTCTTTGCTTTTGAACATAGCCTTCCCCTTTATCTCAACCAATGAGTTTTTTCATCTTATTTCTACTCCTGTCCTGCTAAGCAGAGTAAGTGATAGAGCAGCTTAGGAGGTCAACCCACTGCAAGCATTTCCTGGCTGAGATGAATTCTGCTTCACAGAGGGAATTAAGTAATGTCCTGGCACAGCTGAAAGACAAGGTTCATCTTTACACCAGCATCAAAGCTTGATATCAGACTCCCTGGTGCTCAAAGCCAGAAGTAACTAAGTCTAACTCTGCTCCAATACTTGAAATATCCCTGCATATGGTTTCCAGCATAACTATGTAAAGTTTTGGGGATTCTGAGTAACTCACAAGTATAGTGTGTGAAAAGAATAATAGAGATTGACTATCCAGAAACTGGTGAACTATTGAACAGTATCTGAACTACACTACAAGTGGGGACACCTTTATTAAACGCTTGCTGAAAAACTGTGCTTCCTGTGAGGCAGTCCCTGATCAGCGGCAAATTTGCTGATCACAGTAACAGAAAACTTGGAAGGGCTTACAGTCACCAAAACAAAGCAAATACCAACACCTCTTACACTTTTCTCTTACAGCCAGTAGTGAAGGCCAAGACAAAGACGACTTTGAAATACTGCTATGGAGAGAATACTTTCATAAGCCATCCCAGGTAACAATATGTGAGAACAATCATCTTTAATTTATGCCAACAACTATTTTCAAGTTTTGAAGCATTCTCCTTTCAATTCTTATTCAGCAAATAAGAAGAGAAAAAATGTAAGTACAGTGATAAAATATGAAGAAGAAAAATGTTTCAGAAAAGTGCTGCTAAAAACATCAATTAGGCAATAAAATACCTTCACCTTCGGCCATTACAGCAGCATCTGTAAACACTTTTGTGTTCTACAGCTGGGAAAACACCAGTCCCTATAATCTCTTTAGCTAGGAAAGCTTCTGCATGCATAATTATTCCACAGAAACGTTAAATGGCAACTCATTTTAAAGTTTGATTTGTATACACGAGTGAAAAACAAGATCTTGAGAGTCCCAAAATATGTATCCAATAACGTGAAATTCTCTACATTCTGACAGGATAGTGAGGACGTATTCCGGTCTTCCTCAAGAAAGCAATCAATACAAAGCCTTACATCTCGACATAAATGGAGCCAGTGCCTCTAATAAGAGCCCTCCGGTAGCCGAGAAAGGGAAGAAAAGAGTTAAACAGTGCGAGCAAAAGGCGCGGCCGCCCCTCCCCTCAGTGCCGCCGGCGGCAACATGGCCGCGCTGGCCACGGCTGTGGCGGCGGGGGCCGGGCGGCAGCAGGTAAAGGAAAGGCTGCCGGGAGCGGGCGCGGGGATGAGCGGTGACAGGGAGGCCGTGGGAAGCAGCGTGGGCTTGTCGGGCTGGCCGTGGAGTGGCAGCCCCTGTTAAAGAAAGCCGGTATTGCGGACTTTTCATTTCTGTGTTGAACGGTGCGCTTTTGTGTGCGGTGGTCAGCTCGCCGTCACTCCAGTTTCGTACCTGTGCGGCTTAAAGTTGGTTCAACCGCGCCAGCAGAAAACCGAAGTAATACTGTCATTCTGCACTGTGGCGTTTTCTGCTTAAAAGTAACAAACGAGCATTTAAAAAAAAATACCGGCTGTGATTAATACTTGATTTTGTTATCTACAGAATGAGGGCTGTTCCAGTACTGCAGTTGCTGGCCTACAATTTCAGAAATGGAAGATGAAAGCTGAGCAAGCTAAGAAAGTTGAATTCATAAGAGCTGCAGAAGAGTTAAAAGCTCAGTAAGTTAAACACTTCATCATAAGTATGTTTACATGCTGTTCTGGAGGTAACACCACAAAGAGCAAGGCAAGAATATGTGGTAACGAAATCTTCAGGATAAGATATCATTTTCAGGAGCTCAGGCAAATTACTGTTGTTATTGTGAGAAACGACTGCTCACCATAAAATGCAAATTATTTTATTGGGACAAATTCAGGAAGCAAAGGATTAATACGGCCGGGTGCATCCCAGGGCGAATGCACACCGAACTATAAAATGTAATACATTTTATACAATTTTTGCACACAGAGGGCGGTTCTCAGCTTGTGATAAAAAAAAAGAAAAACTTTCTAAAAGCATTCTTAACTTTCCTTATCTCTAAACAGAAAGTTACATTTCAATGTCAATGGTTGATATAGGGCTCAAATTTTATTACCCGTTGTCAAATTGGTGTCTGGCAAACATCTTAAACAAAGGTCTTTAGAGTAAATATCTGTTTCTCTAAATACTCTTCTTCTTAACTACTCATCATAAATTCTTAACACACAGACAATGCTACGTTGGTCTGCTTCTAATCTAACTTAATAAAATATTTAACTACTTTTAACTACTTTTTAACAAAAGTATGCAATAAGCAAAATACAACTTCATATTTTTCACATTATGGTAGTTCAAGATAGCCTTGTGAGCTCCAAAATGCCCTTTTGTTCCAATTACCATTTGGACTTTGACTAGTCATCTTCTTGTAAGTAAGATTTGCTGTTCTGGGTGCACAAAAATAGAAAAAATGTGTGTCACAGTTGAGTTCTTGGTTTTCCTACTCAGCTGTGCTTACCGTTCTATGGTCCTAAAGCCCTTAAGACATAACAACAAAAAGGGAAATGCAGCAGCATTGCAATAGCTTCTTCGGAGAAGATTGAAAGACTGCATCTAGAATATCTAGGCCACTGCTTTGGAAAACAAGCATTCAAGGCAGCTCAGGCATAGAAGTGATTTAAATCTGTTTCTCCACATCTTGACTAAGTGTTGGTAAAAACTACACTGGTGGCTGAAAGAACAGGGAGGTTTCTTCTTGAATGGTTGAGCTTTATGAGAAATAGCGAGCCATTTGGATGAAGGAGAGGTTTGTTGTTGTGAATCCTGAATGAACAGTGACACTGAAATCTCACAGCAGTGTTTTACACTGTGACAGAATCGACTTCGCCTTGGTTATCCTGGGTTATGGCTCAAAATTTGGCTGCTGGGTAATGTAGATGTTCCCGAGGGGCTTGAAACAAGGCATGCCATTTAACTGGGCTGATTATCCCTCTGTCTGTGTTGTCTGTGCTGGGACACATCTAGGTGTGCCACTGCATTAATACAGCCTGTCTGCCTGCACTTTCCAGGGAAAATCCCCATAAGGCTCCCAGGTAGGTAGTGAGCATACAAATAGAATTTTATGCTGTTTCAGTGTATGAACCAGTCCCTGTCAGTGAGGTGATTTCCTTGTTAATTTCTTTCTCTTGCTCAAGTCCTTGAGTTACTTTTGGTGTATAGTCTTAAAACTGAAGAAAGATTTTCCTTGAAAACAGTTGTAGGAACAAACCAGGGATTTGTAAAAAAATCTAAGCCCTCTTGACATAGCCTCAGCTGCACACTAACCTGGGGAAATCTTGGGGCTTTGCTGAGTGGTTGTGCCTTATTCAATGTGGTACCCTTTTTTCCTAGGCTTGCAAATACAGAAAAAGACAAAAATGGACATCTTTATAATAGGAAGAGTGATTTCAGGGTAGAATACAGAATACTAGAGGAATTGGAACGCAGCATGACTGTCAGCAGAAAAACAGAAAGTAAGTGGCATTTTATTTGTGTTATTTGCTTTTTTTATTTAGCCTACTGTCGTTTGTGTAAATGGTTTAATAATCAGTAGTAGAGAGAGATTAGTTCAGGTGCAGCATAGATACTGATAAGTGTAGCATTTCACTATGTGTACTGCTTATAAACACTTGCACAATTCACTTCCAAAATTCAGAAGCGTAAACATTTTAGGCCTTCTATGTCATTAATTGGTTTTTTTTTGATTCTGAATGTAACAGATGCCACCCACAACAACTTTGGTGTAAAGCTACTGTTAAGAAACTTGGAATCAATTTTGTGTGTGTATTGCAAAATCTAATGTAGTCTAGGTAATGTACAATAAATATATTCTTACTGTAGCATTCACACACTGATTGCTGCCTTTATACTTTTAAAAAGTTCAGTGTTTAAATTTTTTTAATTTTTGGGGTAACGAATATTCCTAGTTTAAATATTGCTGTGAGATGGTACGCATTCTGTCCTAAAATATTTGTTCCACTTACAGATTAATAATATAATTCAAGGAAAAAAGCTACTCCCTGATCAGAGTACCTGGATTCTTTAAAAAATAATCAAATAAATCATGTTATGCTATCTCATATAGATCAAAATAAGTTGAAGAAAGGAGGGCAATGTAGAGATAACTAAAAGTATACTGACCTTACAAATTTGCATAGGTTTTAATGTGCATCTTTGAGGAATGCACATCTTGTAGTCCTTAAGAAATGTAAGTATTTTTGAGGAATGACTAAGCTAATAAGTTCAGAAAATTTTCCAGGAGTTGTAAGGGAGCGTGGAGTGTGGATGGAGATAATGTTATGAGATTATAAAGAGGACAGTGATGAGAGCTGTAAGGCATTACATGTGAAATCTGAAGGAATGTTGGAGTATGATCCTTTAGGGTATGTACAAGAACCCCCAAAATTCCTATTTACTATATTCAGGTCTTTCAGCATGGTCTGTTTACTTTTGCACTTCTGCTGGTCTTAGCAGGAACTAGGAGGGTCATGTCTTAGCTACATTTTGTTACATTTATGTCTTGGGACTCTTTTCCCTTCCCTAAACCAAATTTTTTAGGATAGAAGATGTCTGTCCTTAGTACCTAAGATGTATCCAAAACTTTATCCTCATCAGTATCATGGTTATGGACTCAGGAGGATCCAGGTGATTACAACGCAAATAAATGCATGCATGCTTGGAGTATACAAAAACATTGATTCTACCCTATTTAACACAACAAATAAATAAACCTCATTGAAGTAGTACATTCACATATACTTCCCAAGTTTGCTTTTTCTTCATGAGTGAGTGTTTAGAGGCCTAGGTCAAAGTCTCCCTTAAAACTCTAGAGAAGCTATCACCTGCATATTCTGCAAACTTCCCTTTAGAAATGGGAGCTACTAATTTTAAAATCTGTTGATGCTGTGTGAGGAGGTACATGGACCATGTGGCCAGCTACATGCAGTTACAGATATTAGGCAGTTTTTTATGATCAAACAGAATTTGTCCCCCTTCATAGATTAAATCCCCAGTTTATTTTGGACCCTTCATTGCACTTGTTCTTGTGTCAAATTTAATGCACAAATAAACTGTTAGAACTATCAGTTATTTTGTTTAACAGAAGCTAAAATCCTGCAGCAGCTATCAAAAATACGAAACAATGTGAAGAGACTTCAGCAACAGTTAAAAGATGTGAAGCCTACACCTGAATGTAAGTCATGATGACTGATTTAAAAACACTTTTGTCTACAGATAGGTTTCTTGCATAGTTGGACTTGTCATTCTCCTGCAGACTTGGGATACTCCAGTCTGTATGCTTTTTCAGGAATCTGGAAAGATAAGACTGCAGAAACCTAAGAAATAATGAAAGATTATGTAATTCTCCGTGGAAACAGAAACTTAGTGTTACAAGTGCTATGTGTTTGTTCCTTCAGGCTGTTGAAAGCCAGGTATCTTCTATATGTAACTCTTTGTCTTACGTAAAATAAAGTTGGTATTCTACTGCTGTGTAACTCCCTTTGATCTGGTCAAAGAGTACATTCTATAGGGAGTTAATTTCTAGCCACCGGATGGCTTGAAATGTAAATTGGAATAGTCTATAGAAAGTGCTGCAGCAACTTGTTCAGTTTGGATGTTTTGAAACTTTAGGGAAACAGGCACTTAAAGAATTATTCTCTTGTGATACTCTACTACCTTGTGTGGAGCTCAGATTGAGGCCCTCCTACAAGCTGAGGGCTTTCTGATGCTGGATAAAATGCATCCCATTTAATTTACTCAGTGTTTTAGCTACAAAAAAATCATTACCTTCTCAAGGTGTCAGTGAAGATACCAAGAGCTAATAAGGCATGAAAGCTGAAATAAGAGTTTTAGATTATATAACTTTACCAAAATCCAGGTTAGTTAAACTATGTGTTTCACTGGAGATGTTATGCAGTTTGAAACAGATTCTAAAACTTTTTTCTATTATTGCAAAAGAGATCATCTCTGGACGGCTGTCTTACCATCTTTCTCAAAGTCAGGACTACAGCATGCTGACAGCACAGAACAAAGTTTTTCTTTGATGTTTTGTAAAAGTAGTGACCTGCAGGCTAAAAAGCCTGGTATAAACCAAAGATTTGAATGTGTTTAAGTCATTAACTGCATTGTTATAAAAAAAGAAAAGCGGAACTCTTTAGGATAGGCTGTCTTATTCTGGGAATCAGTTGAAGGTTAGTCAAAATTAGAGTTCTATAATGGAAATAAACATTTATACTGGGATTTGCATCCAGTTAGCCAAATCACTGCATAAACACACCTTTTTAATAAATAAGAGGCTGTCTTTTAAGGCTGTTTAGGATGGAAGTGCGTCAGTTTTTGTACAAGGAGGTATGTCCTGGAAGTCTCTGCACTTCTGGCTAGTGCTGGTAAATACTTTAGACTTCTTAAGTTACATGCTTTTTTCTTCTTTTCCTTTTTTTAGTTGTTGACAAGCTCAAGGAAATGATGGAAGAAATTGAAAATGCAATCAATGCTTTTAAAGAGGAACAGAGGCAAATGTATGTTTACACATGCTTCAGCTACAACAAAAAGTGCTTTGTAAGACATGAAAATTTTGCATTAGTCAAGTAAACTGTTCTTTAGATTTACTCTTTTGCTAGTGATTCCTGTAGTAGGTAGATCAAAGCATGAGCTATCAACGTTAGCTAGAATCAACGTTAGTTAGAATCCTGATAAACTGCCTTTTAGAGAGGCATTACATACATTGCAGCATTCCAATGTAACAACAATTTGCCTAAGAACAGGCATTTGAGAGAGGCTGCCAAAGAGATTAGATTGTGTGGGTTTTGTTGTTGATGTTGTTCTGTTTTCTGGGTGGGTTTTGTGGGGTTTCCTTTCTCTCCACTGGTGTCAGGAGGGAATTGAGTTAGTTGTATGATTGCCATAAATGTGTGCTTTCAGTTAAAGGGTAACTTAATTCTCATTATGTAGTGCTTTATTATTGGATTATTATAACTGTGCTGTTACCGCTCGAGTTCTTAATCTTTGAAGAATAGCTTTGTGTGGCATTGAACAATTCCAAAGTTCATTTTTTGTGAATGGACAATGAATATACTAGATTTTTTTTTTCTTACATACCAGTGTTTGTCACTTTTCAGATATGAACAGCTTTTGAAGGATGAAAAAGCTACCATTAATGAGCTCAGTCTCTATGAGAGAAAAGTGGAACTATGGGCATTAGGCAGCTTAACAACAGAAAAAGTTTTGAAATTGCCATCAGCCAGGGTTAAAGTTGATAAAACACTGGAAAATCATCTACCCAAAGAAGTACTAGAGTTTGAAAGATTTCTTCAGCGAACAGGAGGATGGCAAGGAGGCTGGGATGATTATGATCATCAAAATTTTCTGAAAGTACGGACTAAATACAGAGGAAGGCTGTCTTACATGGATGAAGCCCTTGAGTATCTCAGTGGAAGAACAAAAGAAGATATTGAAAAGCATGACAAATGGTATCAGGAATTTCTAATTTTACATGAAAGAAAGAAAGAGGTAAAATGGCCCCTCTAGGGCTTTTCAAGATTTAAGAAAAAGTGTTTATTTTTAAAATGCATACATTTCTTATTTTTGTATCTGCCTCTCTGGTGGTAGTGCTAGGTGGATTTCTGTTACAGCTTCTGTTGGTTTGTAACTGAGGTCTTTAGCATCCTCAATTTGCCAAAAGTATTTGTCTATATAAATAATTACCAATAAGCATAGACCTAATAACACACTGAAGTGGGCTGTGTATTGCCAAAATATATTATAAATGCTTTTGGTGGCGGTGATCTAGCAAGTTAGATGCCAGTTCCAGTGCAGTAAGTGATCCTAACTGGAACTGCAGTTCCCATTACATTTGTCCCTAAGAATGTCCACCAAATAAGCAATATACCTATGCCAGATTGACGTACAGAATTATGATTCCCTCAAAAACTATCCAAGTAATAAAAAGATACACTGACATAAATATTATTGTGAAACAGTAGGTGGAATTGTTAATTTGAAAAAAACTTGGGAACTGAAATATGTTTGCTTTAAAACAGTTACTAAGCCAACATTCATAACTACCTGAAGTTGTTATAATTGCTGTAACTGGAACCGTTTTAGCAGACATCTATTAAACCTGCTTGTGTGATCCATTAAATAGGAAAAAAAAAAGCAAGGGGAGAAAACATATGTGGGTGCTTCTTTGCCTTAAGTTTTGCCTTCAGCAGACTTTTTATTCCTGTCTGCAGTTTGTGTCTTTGGAACATATGTTTTCATCAGATTGAATCAATGGGAATGTGTAAAATTTTCATTAAAACCTTGTATTTTTTTCATACTGGTCTCTTGCAGTCAATTAAGAAGTGGAAAGAAAAGCAGCAGGAAGAAAAAGAAAGAAATTTGAAGGAGAAAGAGAAATCAGAAAAAATGATCAAGGCAAAATCGCAACAGCGTGAAGAAACTCAGAAGCAAAAAGCAGAAGAAGAAAGACAAAGAAAACAAGCAGCTGAAGCGTGGAAGAAACAGAAAGTAATAGAATTTGCAATGGAACAAGCGTCACAACTAAAACTAGAGGAGAGAGAGAAAAGGCAACAAAAAGAGCACCAATGCCATGTGAAATTACTATTGGAAAGGA
Organism: Calyptomena viridis; assembly: GCA_013390005.1. Lineage (NCBI taxonomy): Eukaryota > Metazoa > Chordata > Aves > Passeriformes > Eurylaimidae > Calyptomena > Calyptomena viridis. The sequence goes on along the minus strand of WEIV01006059.1, from coordinate 28,241 downwards.
ATACCTTGCAGAAGAAAGTAAAGGAGGAACTTGAAAAGCTTGAAAATGAGAAGAGAGAGGAAGCTGAAAAGGAGGAAAAGAAGAAAGTTCCTGCAGAAAAAACTTCTAGGTTTCAAGAGTGTGTGCGTAATTAAATCTCCATTTATGCATGTTGTTGTTTTAAATTTGCCTACTTCTTCCTACGGTATCTATTAAACACTTTTTAAAATCCAAGTTACATTCATGTAAATCTATTATTGATTCACTGTGAAAAACAGCATCTATTGCAGACAAGAAACAATATGAAACTTGGTTTTATACACAGATGTTCCTTTTTCCTCAATATCTAAATTCTACAGGGTTATTCAAGTCCATATTTATTTCTACCATATAGAAGTGGTTTTATTTACTTTGATGTGAAATTGGGAAAAACCGGCCTGTGTTGTGCTCCATGCTATAGAAAATGTCAGAGGCTGAGTGTTGCATGCAGACACAAGATAAAAAGAGTTGTTTGAATATCCTGCAGGTTTCAGTAGCAGTTAGGTAAAGTTACATCCCATATCGAGGTAAATGTAATTACTGGCGAACTGATATTATTGTCAGCATTCATACCTGAGTTTTATTATCAGAGTTTAAACTACTACACTCCATTTTTTTTCAAAGCCATGTAACTATAATTGTAAGACAAGCTATAGTAAATAGCTGTCTACTGGAACTTTATTCTGTACTAGGACAATAATTTCAAAACAAAAAATAATTAGCTGTGAAAAGGTTGCATATATATTTTTATATAATTTGTTTTACTTCCAAAGAAAAGTTTATTTTTCCATTCATTATGTTTCAGGATCTACATAAACTGGAGCTAAGGGTTTTACAGAAACAAGCTCAAGAAATAGAGAAACAAGAAAAAGAAAAAAGGTTGGCAAAATTGAGAGAGAAGGTAACTTTTTGTTTGTTTTAATCTGAGGCATGTGCAGCTTGAGGGTTTAAACAAACTTCTTTTTATTGATCTAAAAAGCAATTGCTTTTAATTATCTACATGGCTGATAAAGGAAAACAGAGTCATTCTTGTTATCAGGAGACAAAAATGCAGCAGCCATAGCTCTTGTATTAAAAAAAAAAAAACACAAAACAACCAAAAAAAAGAAAATAATTTCTTTTTCTCAGGACATTATCTGGGTAAAACCTGTAGGTGATACAGATGAGCTGCAATATGGGGGCTGGCTTTTGGTTTTTAAATGGTTTGCTATCATGGTTTTGATTAAGTAAGTAGGCTGGCTTCCAGAAGTATTTTGGGTACAGTGGGTTTTGAGAGTTTAACCTTCTAAATTACTAAAATTCAATGACAGCAAGCAGGTGTTACCCCTCTTACTAATTTCATGTTTCACCTGTTCCCTGCAATAGCATGGAGAGAAATGTCTGTTTAGCCAACTCTATTAAATTTACTATGCACCCGTTTCTATGATGAAGACTCAAGGAGTGCAATGTTACACCTTCTAATGTAACACCTTTTTTGTAACACAAAAAAGGCCGGTATTTTTTTGGTTGGTTGTTTCACTTAGAGGTCGAGATTCGGGTAACCAGAGACCAATCCAAACCTACCAAGGGCTGGGAGGAAGGTGGGCAAGAGATGGCACCAGCAGCTTCAGAACCGATGTTATGTGTTCCTGGAGCCGTGGACGTGCAGCATGACAGAAATGCAGTTATATACGAGCTCTTTATGCCTTTTTGCTTCTTGTCAGATCCGTCCCAGCCTGGAGAGGAGCGTTACAGCCGGGCACCAGCCTGTCCCTGGCACAGGACGAAGAAGCAGCCAGCACTTCTCAGGAGCCAGCACAGAGTTGGCTTGACACATGACGTGTATTACCTTATTTCTAGAGTGTTGGGTTGGAAACGCCGGCTGTGGGACCGGCCGGGTGTGATTCCCTGACATTAAAAGCACTTTTCTCCCCAGCTGGTTGTGACAACCCTTTCAGGGTGGGGTGGGTCGTCACTGAGCGCCGCAGTGAACCGAGACACGCCCGCCCTTCCCCTTTGCCCCCTTCCCCCGTTTTCNCCTGCCCGAGCGCTACTCTTCCCTGGAGACCAGCAGGTAGCAGCGGGCCGGGTTCCTCCTGCCTCCGGCGGTAGGAAGGCGGTACAGACGGCGCTGTGTCCGGCCCGGCGTCCCCCGCCCGTCCCGGGATGCCGCCCGCTCTCCCTTCCCCGGCGAGCGGGCGCGTCGACGGGAATACCCTCCCGGAGCGCTGCCCGGCCTCCCGAGGCAGCGGGCGGGGAACAGCACCGGCCAGGCCGGAAGGAAAAGCCTTCCTGTGAATCTGCCCACCAGCAGGCGGCTCCCAAAAAACCGGGTTGATGTAGGGATGTAGTCTCGGCTCGCGTAAACTGTCTGGTATCCACGAGGGAAGACTTGTTGATCCTTTAATCTGTTTTCAGTGCAGTGCTTCACTCTCTTAATCCGCTCTGGAAGCCATTTTAAAATAAATTACTTAAGCTTGTTGTAGCTCAGAGTCAGCACGCAGAAGACTCTTGTTCATTCAAGAGAAGTATTTTAATTCTTCATTAGCTAGTATAAAAGAGAAAATACTAGTGAAGTATGTTATGAATTAGAGGGACATTTGTCCCTGTAATGACTTCAGTATGTACTTCATATTCTTGAAGTTTTCAGGTAAGATAGTCAATAACATCTGAGGCATGAGAAGATCGATAATTTGCCAAGCTTCACTTGATAAAAACTTGGAGGTGTGTAAGTGTTTTGATATCTTATTCAACCAATAAAATAATCAGATTATTTTCACTTTGTAATCTTCTGCAAGTCATGCTGTGAAGAATGCTCAGTTGATCAGGTCATCCTGCGGAATCAAGCTTTGTTTCAGTTGAGAGCACAAACACTTGGCAAAACATGTAAACTAGTACAGATAGTGCCAAACTGTGGGGAGTAACACAACTTTACGTTGGAAAGGAAAGTTAGAAAAGGAACTACTGGAGAGAGGCCAGTGGAGGGTTATGAAGATGATTAAGAGGCTGGAGCATCTGTTATATGAGGAAAGGCTGAGGGAGTTGGAACTATTCAGCCTTAAGAAGAGATGACAGAGAGTATTTTATCAATGCATTCATGTATCTTAAGGGTGAGTGGTGAGACAGTGGGGCCAGACTCTTCAGTGGTGCACACTTACAGGGGTGACAAGCACAAACTTAAGTACGGGAAGGGCCATCTGAACATGAGAGGAAAATTCTTCACTGTGGCTGATCACTGGAACAGGCTACCTAGAGAGGTTGTGAAGTTTTCCTTCCTTGGAGATACTCAAAACACCCCTGCACATTATCATGTGCAGCCTGCTCTGGGTGAACCTGCTTTAGCAAGGGCTGGGTTGTACTAGATGATGTTCAGAGGTCCCTTCCAACCCCAGCCATTCTGCAATTTTGTGAAATTTTGATTTCAGAGCTGTAAATAATGGTGTTTCAGTGTACTTTCTCAGTTATTTTAGATGGCAGCAAGAGAAAGTCTTGAACTCCTAGAGTCTTAACTGGTTTTAGGCCTTAAACTTACAATAACATGTAGATGTATTGGAATGATAAAACAAATAGCTAACCTTAGTCTCACTGACATATAAAAGAGGCTAAAGAAACGAGATGTCTTCAGCCTAGAGGAGAAAGAATCTGATCACAATCGTCCATTACTGGGCAAATAATTACAGGGGAAAATGGAGGTGTACCCTTTAGAAGGGACCATGATGGCAGGGCAGGAGGCCATGGGAATAAGGTGCTTCAGGGAGAGTTGTCTGGCTATAGGAAAATAATATTTACCATTCAAACAGTTAACCATGAATAGCTTGCTCTGTGAAGTGATGGAGTCTCCACTGAGGACTTGGCTTGTCAGGGCCTTGTGTCATCTCATCTGAGGCCCTGAGTTCTGCAGAAGGTGAGGCCGGTGTGCATGTTGCAGTTTGCCACTGAGCTGAAACAGAAGCTCAAGTTTGCAAGAAGTCTTCCCCAATCTTACTGAATAATACTACTAATAACAATTGTTTGAGAACTCTTGAGAAATTAATTGGATGGCTGAGCTTGAATTTGATATGTGGTCATAGTAGCCTCAATACCTTAAATAACCAGTGTGTTGTACATCATAGCTGTGCGGCACTGAAAAACCACTTATTTTCTGAAAACTGGAACTGTCATTTTGAAACTATTTCATAATGCCTTAATTTTTGGTTAATTGAGCACAATTTAAGCTTTCGGAATAAAAGTCATGGTCATCTAAATTCATGCATTTTTGGAAATCGTAAAATTTTTACTCAGCTCTGGGTTTTTTGATTCTCTTACAGTGATTTTTAGATCAATGTTCTGCAGATATGCATGCATGTCTGTTGACAAATTCCAGGAGAATTGAACCATAAATGCATCGTTCCCAGTTTGACCTCCAGGGTACTGAATTTGCCTTTTTGCCGAGGTCGGGGTCACTGAGGACAGCAAACATTAAGCAAACCTCTGGAGCTGATACTGCTGCAGAAAGAAATGCTAACAACCTTCTTATTCTTACTTCCCCTGTTCCTGCGTTTGTGTTGTTCCATTGTGAATTAGATGGGGAAACGGAACTAAATTAAAGGGATATTTGTTAAATAAAAAAAATAATTTGTCAGATTTTTTTTTTTGTTCATTGCACTGCAGTAGAACTGCATTTGTTGTCACCAGACAAGGGTGGTAGAGACTGAAATTTTCAACGCTGTGCTGGTCCATTCTGACTTAAGCTGTAGATTATCAAATAGTAAGGGACAATAAAGAAAATCTGTTTAATGTTCTTTACTCAACTTTTTGGCTCAAAGCCTTTGTAATTATTTTAATCTGTAGTTATTGCATGGAACAATAGTTGCAGCAAGAGTAGTTTTTAAGTATTCTGATTGATCGTGTTTCATACATACTCATGTATATCATAACAACTTCAGTGCTGTGAAGTTTTGCAGGAGGATGCAATTCTAATCTTTGAAGTCTTTCAGACTGTGGTACTTCATGATGCTCTTCGTAGTATACTTAATCAGTTTCTCAAATTGGTCATTTCAAGTGCTTTCTGACTTCTACTGAGGAACTGTAGTCTTTGTCCATGCCTGAAGGTGAAGGGTCTGAATCAATCATCAGAGGTGTCCTGTGGAAATGGCTGTAGATAAAGCTTTTACATTTCATAGCATGTGCCACCTAGGGTGCGACTAAGAGTTGTTTTTGCTAGAACATAGGTCTGTTAAGTTTCTGTGAGACAGGATAGCCTGTGGAGTAAGGATGCAGTATCTAGGTGGCTTTATTGGGACCTCTCCATGTCCAGTGGTGTCAAATGTTCTTGCCCATCACAAGTAAAATGCAGTGCGTGGTACAGGCTGTTCCTTAGTAGCACAATCAACTCTGAATAAGTAAACTGAAACCACTTTTTAAATCCATATATCTGATGTATTTTTAACTATAGATTGTATTTACTGGCTGGTTTGTGTGTGTAGCTGTGTGGCTATAAACCTACTTTGCAGCAGTTTCTAGTGCTGGTGTTAACATGCTCTTTGTGCCTCATTGGAAGTAGCTCAGTTGGGTAAAGTAGTGTGAAAATGTCTTTTAAATAGTTCCAGTAAAAAACTGTTGGTGTTTGTGAAAATCAGAACATACAGGCAATATTTCAAAGAAATCAAATAAATTCCTCCGCGATTTTTTATACAAGTAGTGATTTTGTTTAAATTAGTGGTTTATTATCCAGGGTCAGATTTTGGGTTTACTAGAGATCTGATCAATAGCAGTAGTTGATATAAGCCTTGAATTGTTAATTTTGCACTTTGAAGAACAATTTTTTAGTCTTCAGAAGGGTTAAAAAATACTTTTGTTCTACATAGGAATACCTTTGTGTGCAATGTACTTTTTTTGTCTTTCTCAAAACATTTATTTGGAATAATAATAGTAAAGAGACCTATTTTACCAGCCCACTGGTAAGAATGTGACCCTTGGAGGTTGTGCCACTATACTGAGATTAGTGTCTCCTGCACTGTCATATGGCCGATGTGTTGGAAGTGTGTTTTGGGCTGACTCACATCACCATTTTTTCCTTGGTCTTACTGTTTACAGAAATTAAGTGTCTGTAGAGGCACCTATCCACATCTGTATCCTCCTCTTCAGAGCTACCTACTACTAGTGGCTAAGGTGGCTCACCAGCTTGTGAGGAAAACGCAAGTTACAACTTCATCTCCTATGGAAAGCTGGTGTTAACTTTTGCTTTTCCTTGACATGCTGTTGTTTCACAATCTATCATCTTAGCTGTTGAAAGGAGAGCAAGAATTTCTAGAAGGATAGGCAGATACAAGTGTGAGTGGTAAAATATATATCCAGCTAATTTTAACCTGAGACAGAACTTCAAACTTCCAAGGTACCATTACACAAGCATTTTCTCTCATAGCAAACTCTCTGAAGTTCCTAACTCAGTGCTGCTGCTTTGGTGCTCTGTCAGAGTGAGTTATGCAACTGTTTGAGAGGCTGTGCTGTCAGTTGGGTGGCTGCAGTGGTTTGAAGTAAAAACAAACTCCACAAGGAAGGTGTTAGTTAGCAGGTATGGTGGAACACATTTATGGAAGAAAACGAGTTGTGGGCAAGAAGGACATTCAGCGTGCTAGCTACTCCACTAATCTCTTGGATACGTGAATTTGGCGTGCTTAATTATAGATGTTTAAACAACGTAGTCATCTAGGCTGCTTTATACCCAAGGACAAGAAATAAAGGAGCTCCAGATGTTAATTCATCCTGTGTATGTATTTATGCATTGTTTGCTTACAAAGTTGGATTTGCTGTTTGACACCTGACTTCTAAGCATCTGAAACTGGGTTTTGAACACAATGAGAAGCAGCTTGCTGTAGTTAAGGGTTACATTGCATGTGCACTTAATGTATATTTAGAGGATTGTTCATGTAAGAATTCTTCACAGAGAACTAGTAATCCATGTGTTAATAACATAACCTAGTTTACTTTGTAGTGGGTTGTTTTGTTGGGTATTTTTTCAGGTAAACAGGCCCTTATGTTAATTTTGAATTGGCATATCATTATTACATGAAAGGAGAGGTAGCTTAAATGAAAAACCTTGTTGAGACAGAGAAATGTCTACAGTGCAAAGAACATTGTTTTATCCAGTAGATAAATTTCATGTTTTCTGAGCTAGGGTCTGTATTGCACCACTGTCAAAGACTGAGAATTCATAGATATATCTGTTTCTGCAACGTTTTATTAATTTCCCCATGATATTTATGGTGGGAAGTGTAAGTCTTATTTTTTTCTTTTAGGTTGACAATTGCATTTTTCGCACTCTCTGGTCTGGATATGTTGGATTCCTTAGATGTGGTGAACAAAGATGATATAATAGAATGGATTTATTCCCTGCAGGTCCTTCCCACTGAAGACAGTGAGTGAGTTTTTAGTTTTTTTTATTGATATTAACATCTTTAATTTTGCTTTCTACTTGGGGAATAGTGGATGGCTCTAGTTTTTATAAAATACAGGGTTCATATTCCTGAAGTGCTGTCCTGTTAATTTCAGATAGTGATGTCGAGCAAACCTTGGAAATAGATCACTATTTCCAAGCAATAAACCCAGAAAAAGCAGAAATTAATTTGAAGATAAGCCAGTCTAAAACAGTATAATGAAGTTGCACCTTTAGGCATCTCAGAGGAATGTTTCACCTTGCTCTAAAAGAAATGTGTATGTTACGTAAGTATTACAAATCTTAATAGTGTTTGTATTGACTTCCACTCCTATGCCAGGAGCTCTGAGCTCCTATTATTTGGAAATTGGAGGTGTGGGTAAGAAGCAAAAAGGGTAAACACAGTCCTTGCTTGAGAAGGAAAAATCTGTTCCTTAGATCTGTGTAGGTTGAATATTCCCAAGGTTTTTAGAAGGAATAATGCTGTTAGTGTATCCCAGCTGTCCTCAGAAAGTGCATAGCAGATCCAAGCCAGAGAGGGAGCCCACTGGAAATGTCCCTTTCCTAGTGACTTGACAGATGTTAGGGCAGTGCCGTTCCTGTGGGCTAGTTGGTATTGGCAGTTTTTTCTGTGGCAATGCAGGTGAATGTCCAGTAGCAGTAGAGGGATTGGGAGGGAGGGAGGGAGAAGGGGAGACAGAGAGACGTGGGCAAGGCACTGCTGCTTTACAACAGGGTTTGCTGCTTGTTAAATGCTGGTGTGGGTATAGCTCCAAGTTGGTGGTCTCTAGGGAAAAGGTAATTCCAGATGCCTTTCTTTAAAATTGTGAACATGTACTTTGGATGGATGTAGAAAGAAGATTCTGTGTTTCCTTATATTATTTAGTCTTATATACTACAAATTAGGTCTCTAAAACCAGTTTTATGAAATAAAAGCATTTTTATGAAGAAAGCATATGGAAGTCAAGATTGCTGATGCTTTGTTTTTACAGTAATAAAGATAATTTTTCTTCTTCTGGAGACTTAGAAACTATCAGATCCACCCCAGAAAAGACATTTCTGTTGTCTTTTGTTGTATTCCAGGACTGATTGTAGAAAGTTAGGAATTTGAATCACATAATTATTCCCACAATGTTTTTATTCATGTAAGGGTTCCTGTCCCTTACCATTAAAAAATTTTTCCACAGCATACATGCTTTGTTTTCAGGAGTTTCTTGCTTTCTGACTTTTATCCCAGTCTTCAGGAGTATATTCCAAAAGAACAGAGAAGTTTATAAGNCCTGTATTTTTGTGTCTCATTACTCTTGTTCTTTTTACACTTTTAATATTAATGCTATTCTTATCTAGTCACTTGACCTCTAAAACTTCAGCATTATTTTTATTTAGTTTTTACTTCATCTACTGGACAATAGTGCAAAATGTAAATGATGCCAACAATGGCGAGTTGGATATTGGATGAGTAAATGAGAAGAAGGGAACATCTACCCTCCTGTAATGTCTACTTTAATAAAATGTATTGACTTCCTGGTTTTTAATCTTGAGTTTGTGCAGTGCTAGTTAATTGGCAGCCTCCCAAAAAGCAGAGCTCTTGCTCTCTCTTTTGGCCTGTTTGAAGAAGTATCTAAACTCTGGTAGGCCACAGCAG
>WEIV01006059.1:5778-18707 GCA_013390005.1 Calyptomena viridis | reverse complement strand
TTTGCCTTTGATAGTATACAGTAATTCTTCATGAGGTCCTACCTGGCCAATGTTTGCAATACTTCCATTGTCAAGAGAATCCTTGGGAGGGCAGTAAAAATCTCAGCACGCAGATACGGCAGGAGAGATGAAGTCCATGGCACAGCAGAGATGTACTCCTTCTTTTTCTAGCTATCATCCCCTCATAAAACTACAGGAGAATAGTTTTGGAGAGGGCACTTTTGANAGTTTGTGCAGTGCTAGTTAATTGGCAGCCTCCCAAAAAGCAGAGCTCTTGCTCTCTCTTTTGGCCTGTTTGAAGAAGTATCTAAACTCTGGTAGGCCACAGCAGTGAAGTTTTTGGTTTCAAAATGCTTGTGCATGGTTAGTTAAAGAGGTGATCGCTAGCTTGTTGGGTAGGAATCCTTCCAGGTAAAAAAACAAACAAGCAAGCACACTTTGCTTTTAAAAAACATACCATTGCAGCTTTTTTTTTGCATGCATTCTGATAAATCTGTCTTTCTGTGGATTATTAGTTTTTAGTAACACTGTTTTATAATGTAGTTTCTGGAATGATGAATTCCGGCAATCTAAATGCTGTAAGTCTTCACTAAGTTTGGCTCTGGTGCTGAAAACCAATTTAAAACCTACATTTGAAATTGGAATATATTTTTACAGAATCTTGGAGTGTGTTTTTTGATCGCATCAGTGGTTGAATTTCTATAATGAGCAAAAAGAGAATTTCCGTAATTCTTTTCAGAAAAATAAATTTCTCTGCTCTTCATGTTTGCCCCTCTGAAGGTTCTATTATCTATAGCATTTCAATTGGTTTTTATTTAAATCGGTTTTTTATGATGGCAAATTCAAATTATTTTGAGAACTACTGCTACCTTACAGTCATTTGTCCAATGAATGGGAGACAGAACAGTTGGTACTTTACAAACTTATTATCTGTTTATTTTTAATGATAACTGTTATAGTAGATACACTTGCTGGGATGGAATTCATTGTTTTTCGTAGTTGACCCTAAGCTGCTGTGGTTTGAGTGTGGGACTAAAAGTGCTGGTAAACCTGTCTTTTAGCTGTGGCTGAGCAGCACTTGCACAGCGTCAAGGCTGGCTCTTGTTTTCTTCTCTGCACTCCTTTTTCCCCAGCAGATACAGCTGGCACAGGACAAGACAGGACAGGCAGGACAGCTGATCCAGACTGACCTGAGGACAGACCTGAAGGATAGTCCACACCATCTGACATAATTTTCAGCAATAAAAGCTTGGGAAAAGCAGGAGAAAGGGAGCAATGTTTGTGGATCTGACATTTGTCTTCCTCAGTAATCCTTGCACCTGCTGAGGCTCTGCTTTCTGGGAAGTGGCTGTACACCTCCCTGTCTGTGGAAAGTAGTGAATTAATTCCTCCTTTGCTTTGCATGTGCCCACAACTTCTGCTTCACCTATCAAAAACTGTCTCTGTCTCACTCCTTCAGCCTTCTCTCCTTCTCTGTTTTCTTGCCTTGACACTGGAGGGGGAAGTGAGTGGGTGGTTCTATGGGTGCTCAGCTGCTGGTTGGGGTCAGTCCACCACAGCAAGGAGTTACACAACCTGGCAGAAAATTCAGAATTTAGTGATTTAGAGCACTTCTTAGATAAAGTGTCACAATACCCTGTGATAGTTTTAGATAACGTGTTTGTATTTACTGGTGTGTAATACACCTGATGACTAATGAAAACTTCACTTCAGAAGTTTGTAGCCTTTGAAATGTGTATGTGAAACTAAAACTGACTAATGCAGAGTGGTGAGATCTTGATCTAGCTGAATAAGAAAGCAAATATATACTCTGTCAGCCTAATTCAACTGCACTAAAGAAAGCTAAAGATTAAGGTTCGTCAGGATAGACTATTCTTCTGTGGGTTTATTGCAACTGTGATTCAAAGAAGTAATGCCCTTTAGATACCATAATTTAGCTCAAGTGTTTCAGAGACTGGTTCAGTATCGGTTTTAATTAGAAGGGAATGGCATGTCACTTATGCAAGCTGACCCTCACACCCTTAGCTGAATGCTTCGAATTATAGCTGCCTTCTGCTTGTTTGAAGGGAGCTTATCTTCTATAATGCATGCTAAATGGTTTGGCTTTGTATTGCATAGATTTTGGCCATTGTTACCTTTTAGGAAATGCTTTGCTTTGGTGCATGGCTAATATGTGCTTTTGTTTTGTTTGTGTGTTAATTGCAGGAAGACCTCGTTAAATTTTTCTTCTAGTAAGAAGTTGAAATCTTGAAAAAGTACTTTGTCTTTATTCATTTTGAGGAAGGTGGTGCTCTTTTACAAGCCTTACCAGAATTACGTATTTAGACTAAGACATATTTTGAAGTGTTAGTGAAATTGGAAGAAGGTTGACGAAAGACCCTCTTTCAACTAGCTGCTTGGTCTTAAGATCTTTATCATGTCAGAGTCTTAATGTTTTTTGATAGAATTTCAAATTTATTTTAACTATGTTAAAGTCCAACAAATAAAAATTTAAGAAAGTTATATCCCAGTTTCTTGCAAGCCAGTTCAGCACTTCTAGAAGAGAGTGAACCCAGAGCTTTGTACTAAGGTAATCTAATTACAGACAGTGGAGGCACACTGCTTGGCCATATTTATCTACCATCTTCCCCCATAGGAACACTGGTATTTTTTTGACCCTGGTTGAGAGCTTGCTGAAGTGGCAGAAAAACCTGCATTTATTTATCTAACAGAAGGTTAGCTTTATGTTGCATTGGTGAATTGTGTTGATTGAGAGTGCCAGTGCCACCCCACTAAAGGAGAGGGAAGGAAATTGTACTTTTTGACAGCTGGATGCTTCACTACCTTTGCTATACTAAGAGATGGAACCAAAAGGGGCACTGAGACATTCATTTGTAAGTCTGAACCCACACAACATAGGCATGGCAGACTGAAAACTGTTGTGTTACATCACGGACCTAAAAGTTATTTCTGACAAAGTCTAAGTTTAGATTTGTAACAATTATTCTTTCTTCTCATGTGTCAGTACTGAAAAAAATTTATAAAATGGCATTGACTGTTTTTTGAAATCATTGTTACATGTGTGCTTTCTGATTATCGGTTTCTTGAGAAGAAATGTGATTTTTTTTCTGACATAGCTTTCTTTAATGGCTACATTTGAAGTATTTATCTGGGTGTATAATGGACTTCTACTTTTGAGAATTCAACTTTGCATCTTATGACATCCTCTAGTGCTTTGATTTACAGGAATAATTACATCTTTAGGCGTGCTTCAATAAGAAGAACTTATGTGTACTTTTATCTGGATGTACTGTGTGGTCTGCCTATGTTAAAGCTGTACTACTTTTTTAATATAATAAAATTTTAATGATGTATGTAATATGCTTCTGTACTTAGCAAAATGAGAAAAGCCTTCCAGCCAGAGGAATGCATGAATAATTGAAATGTAAAGTAGTAGTGGTAAAAGTTATCAAATCTTTCCATGCAAGAGAAATCATAAAATACAAATTTCAAGACTGTCTTATCTGTAAAAAAAGAGCTCTTAGAATGTCATCTGTGATCATCTTTGAAGTTCTGTACCCTATCTTAGGGATTTTCTGGCCTAAGCACAATAAGTAACATGGTTTTTTTCACAGTAAAGTCTCAGCTCTTGATTTAGGCATGGTTTTGGAAAAGGGTCAATTTCTGTAGTTCTGTAGTTATCAGATGTGAAAAGTTCTTCCAGGTGGGTTACATTTAGCTTGCAGTAGTTACACAGCAATTGATAAAATGCTTATTACTTTTTGCTCTGTCTTCAGCTCCTTCAGAATGTGGTTCAGTAATGTAGACAGTGGAAGTGAACACTAGGTGGTACCATTTCATATCTGCAGCTGTACTGATGCTTCAGCAAGATGTGCTAGAGTTGAACTGGTCACTCCAAGAACTTTTTACTGGGGACTTAAACTATGATCACACCCTCTTAATTAGGGTATATTTAATTTCTAACTCTGTTTGTAATTCTGACAGCCCATTTGTGGTCCAGAAAAGTAGACAAGAGTTTGATTAATGTTACTAAACTATTACAGAAAATAAGTACAAATACTTTGCAAGAATATAATAAAACCAGCTTCATAGAAGGTGAAGTTTCACATTATGAAATTTCTTTCATAAACAGGGAGACTGAGTTTTTTCTAACTCCTCTTTGGTTCTCATTTGGTTTTGAACTTGTATATTCACATGATGCTAAAAAACCCCTTTGAGACATGACGTCAATGTTCCAAAGTCATCCGGTTAAAAATTAGTGGTTTTCATTTCTTGTTTTATTGCTTCCCTTATCAACTCAGAATTCAACTTTTTAATTCCTGTATTGTGACTAGAAATTTAGCAATTCACTTGCAATACTGAAGGTCTAGGAAGCATATATTGCATGTACATTAATGGATTGGAGGAGGGGATAAAATTCCCTTTAAAGTTTCCCTTAAAATAGTAAGGGCATTGAAGAGTCATGCTGGTCTTCTGTTTCTCCTGGGAGCCAGTGTGTAAAGCTTAGAATGGGAACATACTGACAAAAAGAGTCAAAATAGATTTTAAATTGATAAATACAGTTTAAAATCCAATATTTTAAAGTTACAAATTTCTGGTTGATGGCAGTTTAGTAGTACAAGGAAGGTTTTAAAATACTACGTAAAAAGTGAACAGCTCAAGGGAGTAATAGATCTTGATTTCATTCATGTACTTTAATCTCCTTTCATAGTAGCTGTGAATTCAGAAGCCAATCAAAGCGACCCACTAACAGCTCATGACACTTGGGTTTCACGCTGCTATTTCTGTCTTGATAATAAATTGTAAGTTGCAATCTGCAATCTAAAAGGCTAGTGATGGGGATCAGTGTTTCTGGGTTGAATCCTTCCATCTAGCAACTAGCAGCTGAATTCTATGTGACCGTAGAGCTGCTTTAATTGTATCATGTTTTCCTTTGCAGCAGGCCAGAATAGTGTTGTTCTAGTAGGCTAGCAACTTTTCTGGATGAAGGATTTCCACTTTAGTACCATTTCAAAGTGAGTTTTCTAGTCGGCTGAAGCATTTAACACAAAGATTCATTTTTACTAAAAATAGGCTAAGTGAAGGGCTGAAGAATTAAAAAAACAGCAACAACAAAAAAAGAGAATTTATGAACATCCAGGTGCTGTTCAACTACAGCATATATTAGGCTTTTAGTTTCAGAGACTGAGCAGTAAACTTGAGTTTTTGCCAGGCAGAAGCAGTTTTGAGCCATGCAAATCTGTACTTTAGACAGTGTGCGGTTCACACCTCTGTATGCTACATCTTCAGGTAGTGTTTGAAACAAATTATACCAAATCACTGACAGAAATATTTGATAGCTACAATGTGCTTAAAAGTGCAATTTGTTTGTCCTTGAACATGATGCAGAGTATCTTAAAACAGCTCTGCTTGGGAACAGAAGGTATTACCAGGCAGAAGTCCAGAGAGGAATTAAAAAATATGTTAACTCTGGGCATTTTCCCAGGGGAGCAATCCTTTTTTTCTCTGGTGAACATAGAAGACAATTCTATGTTGATACACACACTGCATTTCCACCAAATTTAAAAAAAAAGGTGCTCTGTACTTTGTAATTTCAGCAGGATTAAGTTTGTTTATGATTTTCTTTGGGTGTTTTTTTAAGTAATCATTGATAACAAGCTAAGTTTGGAAACTAAGAGATACATACTCTAGTAATACCTTGAATAGTGTTGAAGTAATGGGTCTTGATCTCATGGGTTTATAATGGGTTTATAATGAGTGTTTTAACAAAACAAGTTAGTTGAATATTCTTTTAATCTTTTCTAGGGTCAAACATGAATCGCTGTGGATTCAGAGGCTCTTCATATTTAGGGATGCCATTCAATCCTTCCAAGGTCAGTTAAGAATGTGTGTGTGTGAAATATTTTCACTTAGGTAATAAATGATCTTGTGTCTTTATAATATAAAATTCACAGTTGTGGGATATCTGGAAGGCAGGGATTTTTGTGCTGTTAATACATTAAAATGTTTGCAGAACCTTTAAGAAACATGCCTAAGAAACATACTAAAATGATGCCTGGGACATGAGTTTCCAGATCAGTGAAGAAATTGGCATAGGAGTTGTGGCTTGTCTCAGTGCAGTCTCCTCCTTCTCTGGTCTTTTACTAATACAGGGAAACTTCTCTACCTCAAGAACTGTCACATGGTAGCGAAGGGCAGAATAGCCCTGTATTAAGTGGTAGAGAACATGCTGTTGTTTGGTGTCATAGATTGCTTTGGGCTGGAAGGTGCCCTTAAAATCATCTCAGTCCCATCCCCCCGCCTCAGACAGGGACACCTTCCACTAGACAGATTGCTCAGGACCTCGTCTAACTTGGCCTTGAACAATTCCAAGGATGAGGAATCCACAGCTCCTCTGGACAACCTATTCCAGTGCCTCACCCCCCTCACAGTGAAGAATTTCTTCCTAATATCTAATCTAAACCTACTCTCGGTTTGAATCCATTCTCCCATGTCCTGTCACTACATGCTCATGTAAAAAGTCCCTCTCCATCTTTCTTGTAGGCTCCCTTCAGGTACTGGAAGGCCGTAGTCAGGTTGCCTTGAAGCCTTCTCTTTTCCAGACTGACCAACCACAACTCTTTCAGCCTTCTCTTGTAGGAGAGGTGCTCCCTCCAGTCATCTTCCTGGTCCTCCTCTGGACTTGCCACATCCTTCTTGTGCTGGGGACCCCAGAGCTGGATCCAGCACTCAAGGTGGTGTCTCACCAGAGCAGAATAAAGAGGCAGAATCTCCTCCCTGACCATGATGCTTTTGATGCAGCCCAGGGTACACATTGTTGGCTCGTGTCCACCTTTTCCTTCACGAGCACCCTCAAGTAATTTTCTGCAGATCTGCTCTCAATGACTTCTTTTCCCAGTCTGTACTCCTCCTGGGATTGCTTCAACCCAGGTGTAGGTCCTTGCGCTTGGTCTTGTTGAACCCCATGTTTAACATGAGATTCACGTGTACCCACCCTGTGAGCTTGTCCAGGTCCCTCTGGAAGGCATCCCATCCTTCAGGAGTGTCAGCAGCACCACTCAGCTCGGTGTCATATGCAAGTTTGCTGAGAGTGCAGTTGATCCCTCTGTCTATGTCATTAATGAAGATATTAAATAACACTGGTCCCAGTATAGACCTCCGAGGGCACCACTTGTCACTGGTGTCCATTGGGACTCTGACTGATTGATCACCACCCTCTGGATGCGACCATCCAACCAATTCCTTATCCACTGAACTGTCCAACCATCAAGTCCATAGCTCTCCAATTTAGAGAAGAGTGTTGTGGGCCTCTCTGTCAAAGGGTTTACAGAAGTCCAGATAGATGACATCTGTAGCCCTTCCCTTGTCGCTGATGTAGTCACTCCACTGTAGAAGCCACTCGGTTGGTCAGGCAGACTTACCCTTAGTGAAACTGTACCGGCTGTCCCAAATCACCTCCCTGTACACCATGTGCCTCAGCATAGCTTTTAGGAGGATCTGTTCCGTGACATTCCCAGGCACAGAAGTGAGACTGACAGGTCAGTAGTTCCCAGAATCCTCCTTTCCACCCTTTTTAAAGATGGGTACAATGTTCTCCTTTTTCCAGTCATCTGGGACTTCACCTGACTGCACTGATTTCTCAAATATCATGGAAAGTAGCTTGACAACTACATCAGCCAGTTTCGTCAGGACTTGGGGATGCATGTCTTTAGGCCCCATGGACTTATGTACATTCAGGTTTCTCAAGTGGTCACAAACCTGACCTTCTCGTACAGTGAGGGACTTTGCTCCCCCAGTCCTCATCCTGCTGTCCATCCTCTCAAAAGATGTGGGAAGAGAGGCTGCCATTAAAGACTGAGTCAGAAATGTTATTGAGTACCTCAACAGTATCTCAGCCTTCTGCTTGTCTGTGGCTGCAAGTTTTTCAGCCTTGCCTATCAGAACTCTGGGGGGGGGTGTGTGTGTACACTTTCTTCACCTTCATTCTCTGGTTGGCACACTTGAAGCTCACAGAATCACAGAATTAGCTAGGTTGGAAAAGACCTTTGAGATCATCAAGTCTAACCTATTACCTAACACCATTTCTGCAACTAAGGCAGGGCCCTAAGTGCCACATTCAGGCTTTTTTTAAACACTTCCAGGGATAGCGACTCCACCACCTCCCTGGGCAGCCCATTCCAATGGCCGGTCACTCTTTCTGTGAAGAATTTTTTTCTAACATCAAGTCTAAACTTCCCCGGTACAGCTTAAAACTGTATCTTCTCGTTGTGCCACTGGTTCCCTGGAAGAACAGACCGACCCCCATCTGGCTACAACCCCCTTTCAGGCAGTTGCAGAGAGTGGTAAGGTCTCCCCTGAGCCTCCTCTTCTCCAAGCTAAACAACCCCAGCTCCCTCAGCTGCTGTTCATAGGGCTTGTGTTCCAGACCCCTCACCATCCTCGTTGCCCTTCTCTGGACAGGTTTGAGCATCTCAACATCTTTCTTAAACTGACAGGCTCAGAACTGGACACAGCACTCAAAGTGAGGCCTAACTAGTGCTGAGTACAGATGAAGAATGACTTCCCTAGTCCTGCTGGCCACACTATTCCTGATACAGGCCGGGATGCCCTTGGCCTTCTTGGCCACTTGGGCACACTGTAGGACTGCATGGGGTTGTTGTGGCCAAACCGTAGAACCCTGCACTTAGACTTGTTAAATCTTATGCTGTTGGATTCTGCCCATCTATCCAGCCTGTTGTCAGGGTTCCTCTGCAGAGCTCTCCTGCCCTCTAACAGATCAACACTTGCCAAGTTCGACTCCAGCTCCACCATGGCTTTCTTGACCCCATCCCTACAAAACTGAACTGCATCCCTATACTCCTCCCAGGATACCAGTCCCTGCTTCCACTGCCCATGCATTTGGTTCATGTCCTTTAGTTTGACCAGTATGTTCTGACTCAGCCATGTTGGCCTCTTGCTTCCTTGCTATTGTGCTTTATGGAAGGTGACCTTAAAGATCTGTCAGCTCTGTTCTGCTCCCTTGTCCCTTTGGGCAGTTTCCCAGGTGGTACTATTGACTAAATCCTTGAAAAGCTGGAAATTTGCTTTCCTCAGTCTCAGGGTCCTGACTTTAGTTTTTGCCTGACCCATATTCCTCAGGATTGCAAACTTCACCAGTGTGTGATCAATGCAGCTCAGACTGCCCCTGGTCTTGGCATTCCTGATTAGCTCTCTTAGGCTTGTGAGCTTCAGATCCAGTATGGCATCCCCACAGACAGAGCTGCTACCTGGGCCAGGAAGTTATCCTCCGTGTATTCCATGAGTCTTCTGTATTGCCTGCAGCTTGATCTGATACTTTCCCGCAGATGTTGAGGTGGTTGAAGTCCCTCAGCAGGAGAAGAGCCTGCGAGCACAATGTCTCCTGTAGCTGGAACAAGAAGGTCTTTTCAATAGGCTCCCCTTGATGAGGGGCCTGTAGTGACTCGAGCCACAAAGTTCCCTTTGTTGCCTCAATCTTTGATTCTTTTCCATAGGCTTTTCATCTGCTCATGGCTGTTCTTCAGAGACAGCTCTTCACACTCATCCATCTTTTGATATAAATGGCAACTGCTCTGCCTCTCTTTCTTCCTCTGTCCCTTCTGAACAGCCTGTAGCCATTAATAGCTGCACTCAAGTCATGGAATGCATCCTACCAAGTTTCAGTAATGGCAACTAGGTTGTAGCTTTCCAGCAGCATGGTGGCTTCCAGCTCCTGTTTGTTGCCCATGCTGTGTGCATTGGTGTTGAGTCACTTCAGCTGGGCCACTGGCTGTGTTGTCTTCCTAGAGGAACACCCCTTAATTCCTGTGAGATATTTCACTGGTGTTTCCCTGTTGGCTTCTGTTTCCTCTGGGGCCCTTGGTTCATCCTGTAAGACTTTTAAGTGTTCTCCAATGTGCCTAGCACGTCTCAGAGTCACTGGCAAAGGGTCCTCACTAGCATTCTGTTCCTCTAACCCTGGCATGTTATCCCACAGCTTGCCTTATATTGTCTCCCTCCCGCATCACATCTGCTGTAAAGGTCTCTCAGTGGACCCTGCTAGCTCCTGAGCAAAGTCTCTCCTGCTCCTTTGAGAAAGTGAATCTTACCTGATGCAGTACGCCTAGTTCCATGTAGGCTATCCCATTGTCAAAACGAACCCCAAAATTTTGACAGTGGCACCACCTCTGTAGCCATGTATGAATAGCCTGGGCTCATGTGTTTCTTCCTGTGTCACTCTCTGTAACTGATACTCTGTGTTGAATCACAGATATTTGATTGCACCTGGTATCTCCTCAGATGTAACAGACAAGGCTCTGTTCATCCCAGTTTGTCATGACCGTAAGAGACAATGCTTTGAAGCCCAGGGAACTGAGGTTCAGGAAAGTTAAACTTGCATATGAACTGTGAAAGAAGTACAATAGTTCTGTCCTGAGTTCAAGAGTAACTTTATGCTTCTGAGTAACTTGTGATTGTGTTAATCTACATTGGAGTAATAACTGCAAGTGCCTCTTAAATAGCAAGTCAGCCTAGTATTTACAACAGTAATACTTAGAAATTGCACTCTATAACAAGCTGAAAATAATTGTGAAGACATCTCTGTGCTGAGCACTCAGCAGCATGTGATGGGCAGGGTAATTTGTCTCTTGGTTTGCTTTGGTATTTGTTCTGTTACACACTACAAATAGTGTCTGCAGTGAGATCTCACTCCAATAGCAAATTTCAGTTGGAATTTACTTCAGTGGCAGTCCAATCACCCACTGAGTTTGAAGGAAACAAGGAAAAAAATCTGCTTAAAACCTAAACAAATTTGGAATCTGTAGTGGTGACTTAATTGTAGGTAGTGGGATAATTTGGTAAAAATAAAATTCAGAGACAAAATAGTAGACAATTTCAATGTAGTTGTATAAGAAAAAGAACTGTGTTTGCTCTAAAGAAACATGGTTATTTTTGATAACAGTCATGTGAAGAAGGTTGAAGTTGTCATGCTTATATTATGGCATAACAGCACTGTATCATGAATAAAGACATAGTTTTACCAAACTGAGATAATAATATATATCAGTCTCATGTTTCTCAAAGGTATGGGTCGTTGCCATGTAGTGGCAATGTATTATGTATTATTTAATGTAGTACATTAAATCAGTGTATAAAGCTAGATGATTCAAATCTGGGTACAGTTCTGAGATCAGGTAAAGGGCCCTGAGACAAAATGCCTGTAAGATTGACAAAGCTTTGTTTTCCCTTCCCCACACTTTCTAGTGTTTCAATTTGACTGTCAACTTCTAACAGAATATGCATAATTCTTAAATATTCTCTTTACAGGAAATGTGTTGCAGTCCACTGGTGTCTTAGAATGTGTTAGTCAATCTGCAGAAGGGAAAAAGGGATAGAATCATGAAACCTGAGAAAGTTAGCTACAAGGTCATTATCTCTAGAAAACTGGTTGTACATAGACATGCTTTTTATTCAAGTGTTGCAGTACCTTTTTCAGTGTATCAGCATTAGATAGATCACATCTTCTTGATTTATTTGCATACAAAGGTTTAAAGCATTTCCAGCACTTTTGCCGTGAAATGTTCAGAAATAGCTCAGAAAAAAAATACTTGGAAATCATTGCCATGCCTTTGACATATGTTTACAGTCTTGTCATTATTTTTTATTCATCATTTAAAATTATTCTATTAAATCTGCCTTGAAAAATAATTTTTTGAAAAAGCCTTTAAGTGTTTTGGGTTTGCATTGATGTTTGATGTTATTACATGCCACTACAGTGATTTCATTCTTGAACTTAGAAAGTGCCATACTGGAGGTAGCCAAATCTATTCTGTCACTAGGAACCTTCCAAAATTATAGAAAAATGGTGAGAGATATTCAACTTTACTAAATGTTGCAAGAATAGCTCGTTCAGGTTTGGGTTGGATGTTGTGTTGTTTTAGTTGTCACCCTTCTGATGTTTGATGGTAATGTGTTTGCAGCTCTTTGGAGCAGTAGCAAAAGTGAAACAAAAGCATATCCACTTCACCAACTTACCACACAGCCTTCATGAACCGTAACAATCTTAACTGTAAATGAAGGATAAGAGTGACTCTTCTATCACTGTATTTAAAACAGGATTCATTTTAGAATTAGAAACTATTTATTTTTTGAAATGGCTCCAGCTTCTGCAGTCTCTTGATTTGGTGTTATTAGAGTTTAAACTAACTTTCTAATTTAGGGATGAACAGTCTCCTCAGAGTTTCAGATGGGCCTAGGTCTTTTCAATCTCTTTGAAGTGTTATAAATCAGTTTTAGGGCCAGATTGAAAGCCAATACCTGAAACTTTTAGGTAAGATTGTGGTAAATAACATATGCTTTCACTGGGGGAAAGACAGATCTCTTTTGTGTTCCTGACACAACATTGTATTTTCTCAAGGCTGCAACACTGATACTGATGAAAGATGAACAGTTTAAGAAAATATTTTGCAGAGTGACTCATAGAGAAGACAACATAGTGAAAAGTGTCCCTGCCCATGGCAGGGAAATTGCAACTCAGTGATCTTTAAGGTCCCTTCCAGCCCAGGCCATTCTGTGAATTTATGAAGTGGGAGACGGCAAGGTCTTGCAGAAGAGTTTTGGAATATATAGATTATAGGAGCAGAGACACGTTGAATTAGAGATTAAATACTGTATTTGGCAGTGTGCCGTAAGTTCTACTCGAACTAGCTAAATCAGCTAAAATCGTGTGCATTAGATGAACTTAAGTCATCATCATGTGAAAATCACACCTCTACATCTTAGGCTACCCACCTCCAAGTGAACAACCACTACCCACTGACCATCCGCAATAAATTTGTATTACATTGTACCTTTAAATCAAAGTGGGCAAAAGATTGTTCCCTGGCTATTACATAAGCATGTATTTAGAAATTAGATTAGTGATTACTTCACAG
>WEIV01006058.1:0-23572 GCA_013390005.1 Calyptomena viridis | reverse complement strand
TCTGTCAAGTATGGAATTGGAAGAGAAAGTTGTAGCTTAATTTGGAAAAAAATATTCCATAAAACTGGTTTCAAAGCCAAACCTGACCAAAAAAAGAAATAAAACTAGGGACACAGAGATATTTGGAAAACACTTGAAGGTTGGAATGCTTTCTGTACAATGTACCAGAAGATATGGGTCTTTCACAGCAATTAAGAAATCAAACATTTTATCTTCTGCTGTTGTGACATTCTTCAGATGCAAACTCCAAAGGTAGAAACATAAGAGGTAGGATCCATCCTCCACTTGTGATCTGATTATAAGAAAAGCAATGAAAATATTTACACTTACATAAAATCCTATCATACCCGCTAGAATCAAAGACAACCTGTGCTTAGCTTTTGCAGCTCATGTTTCTACATGTGGTTTTGAATTTCTCTACTTAGTTTCAAAATAAAAAATGAAAGGTATCTTGCTTAGTGAATTTGGGGATTCTAAAACCTTTCAGGTGGGAAATTGAGGTGAGGGAATTGCTGGTTGCAGGTGAGAATGGACTGTGTGATCACTTCTGTTGGGCAGTGGTTTGAAAAAAACTGTCTGAAGGTTTGAGCATGCAAGAATATTAACAGTGTATTAGCTGATGCATAGAAACTGTTCTCCAAATCTGTGGCAAAAGGCAAGTAATTCAGTATCCTGTTTCTGGTACCACTGAGAGTAAAGTGCATTCAAACTTGAAAAGCCAACTGATGGCAGTGAGACGTTTGTCCTGATTGCTTTTTAGTAACTTTATAAATTTCGATATGAAATATTCCAAATAATTATAATGCTGATTTCTCTTCCTTTGTTTGATGATGGGTTTCCAGATGGCGGCTGTGTGAGCTGACAGCAAAAAATTGCCAGACAAGTAGCAAGGTCTAAAAAATGAAATTCTTCTCTCTCATTTTTCTTCAAGGTTTGCTACTGGGGCACATAAAGTCCACATTTTAATAGCTTCTCCTGCAAACACTTATGAACATGATTAACCTTTTATGTGAGAATAATCTGCAGTGTCTTACTGGCAATAAGTATCAAGTCCTACGTATATGATGTTCTAAAAAGATCTTTAAGATCCCTTCCAACTCAAACCACTTGATGATTCTATGATAAAAAAATTTCCTCTTATGAAGGAAATGACACAGAGAATGTGGAGAACTGTCATTACGTTCTTTTCATTTTGCCCTGCATTTCATCAAATCATAACAATATTTTGTAGTTGTACTGAATTAGCACAAATATCAGCTGAAAATTCAAAGGCCTACCAAGGTATAAATGGTGAGTTTTTTCCTCCAAATGTATCTCATAAATGATATTGCAATTAATTGTTCAAATAAAATGATTGGAAATTTTTATTATTAAAGATATGGTCTAATCTGACATACATTAAAATGGTGCAGTTGGTCTGTGAATAATTGCAGGTTTTCACATATACAGAAGACTGCATTTAATCTTAATAAATACATTTCTCAGATGAATACAGTCATAGGGTCAGATTTTCTTTTACCTTAACACATGGAGAACATGAGAATGTTATGTTCTTTCTACTTTCATATTTCTACCTTAGCCATTTCTTGCTGACATTCAACAGTTTCTATATTCAGCATATCTATCTGCATGCTGAAATGTACTGCTTTTTGCTTTCTGCTGAGACTCATGAAATATGATCAGACTCTTATCTAGAAGGATCTGCACTCTATTCTGCCTCTGATGCATAACATCCCACTGGAGTATTGGATTGTTTATCTACTTGCACTCAGGCTTATCTTTCACATCTTGTAATGTAGTACATTAAAACAAGGCTGTTGCCCCATTTGTTTACTTACTGTTTTACCACTGGCAGCGCCCTTGTCATGTTTTGTAATTGTTGCACTTTGCTTCCTTAAGCACACACCTTGTATAATTATCATGATTAACTATGTACATTCTCATGGTTGCTTAAATAACTACAGAGTAGAGGCTTTGACTGTTATAGACACTGTATAAGTGGTGACAACTGAAATATGGGTAGAATCATAGAATTGTTTAGGTTGGAAAAGATCTTTAAGATCATTTAGCCCATTTGTTAACCCACAACTGACAAGTCCACTTAACCATGTCTGTAAGTGCCATATCTACTATGTTTTAAACACACCCAGAGATGGTGATTCCACCGTTTCCCTGGGCAGCCTGTTCCAGTACTTGACAGCTCTTCACTTGACAAAACTTTTCCTAATATCCAATCTAAAACTTCCCTGATGCGAATTGAGGCCAATAGTTGAGGAAAAAAAAAAGTGGTAGGTCATTGTCATAATTAGACTTCTTTCAGAAGGAATTCTGTGCTTCAACTGTAAAAATTAAATTGCATTACTTTATATACTCTAAAATTATAATTTTAGATGTATATTACAGATCTTTGAAGAGTATGAAAATTACTGTAACTTGGAAATGCAAATATATATAAAAATACATCTGTCCTTGAGTGTAGTGTATTGTTCTGATGCTTACTTGTTGGCACCAAGAGAGATTTTTAACTTTCCAAGAAAGACTCATTACTGCATGCCTATACAGCCCTTCACATGTTTTGAAGGCATTATGCTAATGTCTTTTTGCTAATGGCTAAAGTATGTCCCCTTAACAAAAACAGGTAACACGTATTTCTGTTGTTTAACAACAGTCTAGAAAAACTGTTTTCTAAAGTCCTATTTTGTGTAAATTTTCTTCTTCAAAATTATCATCTAGGATATGAGTCACTTCTTGCAGGCTTTACTGAACAAAGAATAATGTAAGTATGAGCTCTAATACTTTTTTGATTAAGAACTTTTATGAAAAAAATAAGCCTCAAAAACACTCCAGTCTTTTTCATCATCAGTGATATAACACAAAGCTTCAGGAAAATAATTTAGACAGTTTTTTATGACAATAACAGGACAAGTGTACCTGGTGTTTCATTAAGGTGGCTATATTGGATTACAGCACTTCTGAAAAGTGAGTGACACAGAAACATTCTCCATGTTTGCATCCCAAAGTGCAGTTAGGAAAACACAAAGTTGCTAGGCAGTGCAGTGGATCTATTATCTAGCAGTTTGATGAGGTGTGTGAAACTGCAGAGTACAGGCGCCTCCCACACCCGAAAGCTGAAGTGAACTGTTCATGGTTACAAGTTAAGGTGATCTCATACAATTTCCTTCTCATCAAGTACAAGCTTTCTGTTCTATAGGACTCAACAGAAAGTAAGCGAAATAAGTCTACTAGCAGACATTGTTTATGCACAAACATCAACTTTGAATGACAAGTTTAGAATTTGCTTTGGTGGTGGTGGTGAAGTATTTTGTTTGTATATTATGGCCATTCATACTACATGCTAACTGAGAGGTTTAGGTGTGTGCAGCTAACATAGCACAAGGTGTGTCTTGCATCAGTTGGAGGTTAGGACCAGGAACACCAGTTGTGGGACAAGTGAGCAGTGATGCCACTAATGTGTGAGGATTGCTCTCTTCTGAGAATACGAATAAAGCAACAAGATCGCCAAAGAAACAGCATTTTACTACATAGGAGTTGCAAAAGCAGAACTATAGTAGGATAGGTGTGCTCTAGAGCCACTGAGAGCCCAATTGGCAGGGAACTTGCAGCATAGCCAAGGGATTTCCTTCCCAAGGAACAGATGTTTCCTCTCAGCAGCACAGATGTATGTTCTCAATAAACTGAGAAACTGTTTCCTGAAGCAAAATTCAGAAATAATATCATGATATACAACTACAAATATCAGAACTGTTAGATTCAAGTCTCAATCCCTTCTCAAAACTGAAAAAAAAAATTATGACTCTACACAAGAGTCAATAGAGAAATCTTTACAAATGTCCCTTTACACGAGGTACAGACATGTTTCCCTTATCAGCTACAGCATTTCATGGTTCCAATATTAGAAAGCACATATTTTATTATTTGCAGTTACACATATGACATCTACAGAAAATGTATTAACATCAAGTGGTAAAAATGTTTAGCTGACATCCAATTGTGAATTGTGGGGTTTTTTAACGCCTGTTAAAATGACTTATTTCATCCACATTGTGCATGTTTTTACCCTTCCAGAACCGGGAGCCTTACAGAAATCCAACTCTGACTAACAACTGTGTTAGCAGGTACAGAACTTTCTTCCCGTCCTTATTACTTCTCCTTCTCCTTTTAAGGCGCCAGCAAAGCACACTGGCAAATTTTTCAGTGAGATGGTGACCCAGCACTTGAGCATGGCTTCTGACTTACTGGCTCCTTTTTACAGTAGCGCTAGTCTTCCCAAGGACAGCCAGAGGTATTTGTGAGTAAGGAGGGATCACATGGTACTTGTTCATTCTGTACCTTGTACTTGTAGGTTACTACTAGTTTATGCTTAAAGATTATAGCAGAAAAAATGTCAGACAGCAAATGACAGATTGCTGGCTTGTTAATATTCCCATTGTGTAGAATTCTGTCTGACAATGATTCCCTTACACTTGTTTTAACAAGCCATGTAAAATCTCCCCTATGCAAATTGCCCTAGCAGCAGACAGCAGGAAATTGTGACTGGAGTGACCCGTGAAATCAAACTCCTTAAAAGCCATTCTACATATAAGAGCGCTCATCTGGTCTGCTCTGTAAAGGCTATCACTTCCATCTTTGTATCTGTGGACTGCGGCACTCATGAGAGGGCAAGGCAGAGATCAAACATTTGACTCCTTACGCAAGTTAATCATCTTAATCCATTCCTGGCCATTTCTAAGGCCCATTTATCCCATTCAGGGATAAATTGTACTAATGTCATGGAAGTGAATTAATTCTATTGAATTTGATGGATCTCTTGGCAGTTACTGGTAATTTGTTTCGAAAGTTCATCTTTGGTATTTTTATGTTCCGCACAAAACCAAAGTGTAAACAAAAATAACCTGGTATTAAACATTTAATTTAAAATTTCAATCTTTTTGAGGGTTTCTCATTTAGTAAGAACTTTTAGAACTTTTGAAACTGACATTTCAGAATTTTACATTTAAAGAATTTGAAAACTGGGACATTAGTATACCTTTTTGTTCATACCTCGCTTGAGTCAAATCTTTGACTTCCATATAGAATAAGAATACCTTAACATTGGAGCTTTTGACTACTACCCTTCTCATTGAGGTATTTGTTCCTTGAATGACCCAATCCTGCCACTGAGACAGAGTCTTGATTTCAAAGCATCAACATTTTTGGCAAAAAACCAAACAATCCATGATGAAATACTCTCTTGGGGGGTGGAAGAATATCAGCAGTACTGGGATCTGTATTTGTCCCCTTCCTGACAAATGCCAAGCAAAGCATGCAGTACAAGAAACACGTGGGACATGAACAACCCTTGCAAAGGAGAAGAAAAATCTGTTTCAAGTTCCTAACCATCTTTCTTGATAGGAATTAAGTTACCGCTACTTTCAGCATCACAGTGTTGTATGAGCAGGGTGCATTCCAAAGATTTCTCAAAGTCAAAGGCTCTCTCCTCTCTCAAAGTCTATCTTTATGAAAACAGGTATTTTGAGCTAAAGCAAACTAATTTAAAAGGGTCAAAGTGAGTTTAATAAGAAAAGTCAAGCAAAGACAGTAACTTCATATAAGATGCTGTAACACCCCAGGTCTAAGCCACATGCTGCCCAGGTGGTTTACATTTATTTAAATGTCCAAGAGATTTCCCCCATGTAAGCTCTTAAAAAGAGTAAGGAAAGGAGGAAGAAGAGATTATAACAAGACATAGCTACCACTAAAGAAGCTTGTGAAGATCATATCACAGCGACAAGTTCCCAAGAGAAGGGCCAAAATCAAGCCTGTCTGTGTTGCATTTATGAGGTTTGGCTACTGTGGCCATACCTCCCAGGAGGGACATTCAGGTCATTGACCACTCAATGCCCTCCCAGGCAAGCTGATGGGTGCCATAGCCATTCAGGAGCTCCAGGCTTTGTGGTATGGATGGGCTACCAGGAGGCTGGCATTCCTTGATTAACAGGCAGCCACACAGCTCCTGGCCATGTGTGCTGCCTGGACTCAGCCATGTTGGCTGCAGATGTGCCTGCAGGCCTAG
The DNA here is from genome assembly GCA_013390005.1 of Calyptomena viridis. Lineage (NCBI taxonomy): Eukaryota > Metazoa > Chordata > Aves > Passeriformes > Eurylaimidae > Calyptomena > Calyptomena viridis. The sequence goes on along the minus strand of WEIV01006058.1, from coordinate 17,499 downwards.
GCCTGGCCCTTCCCAGCCACACCCACCCGCACACACTCTCACTCACAATGAGTTGGTGCTGACCCACATAAATTCAGTGAGATATGAAGCAGGTCTCTCACAGATGCATAGGGAGCTTTTCTGGGCAGCAGGAAGGTCTAGAAAGAGATATTTCTCTCTCTCTATATATAGTACCTTTTTCATTCCTTTGCTCTTCATTTGAATCATGTATGATTTAGCAAAGAGGCTGGCTAAAGCAGGTATAGCACATTACAGGACACCGTCAAATAGTTCAGTAAAAATGCGTGATACTGATAGGACGTTTTCAGACTAGGAAGTATATCAGGTAATAGATGTGAGGACAACATTGCAGCAAATTTTTGAGTAAGTACATCTGCTTTTTAATTCTTATAGCCTTGACAACTTCTAGGTGAACATCAGAGCTGTTTAATACAGGGACATTTACTGAAAAGCAAACAGACAGTACAGGGAGGAAAAAAGTCACAGAACAATTTCCCTCTAATAAATATTTGTTTTTCTCTAAAAGTAAAAACCTTTTAATTTGAGAAAAGCTGAAATTAAGGAGATGTGGATAGTTTTGTTTTGTTTTGCTGTTTTTCTGTGGCCTCATGACAAATTGCTACTACATATTTTCATAAAATATAATGAAGCTCATTCAGCAGACAAATAACATTAAGTGGTTTTTCATAAAAATATATACAAAATATATTTATTAGAAAGCTCTTTTCATATTCTTTTATGCACATATGTCTGTTCACTGAGGCATCCCTTGTTATCCATCTACTAAAATTATAACAGGTTTGATTGCCTCAACATTGGGGAGATAATGACTAAATTAGACTGTTGGCAATAACAGAATCATCTTTTTAAATCATGCCAATTAGCATTAGAGTTTCTTCCCCCAGGTGTCCCTGGAGTCCCTTTTGGCTGCCTTTATTGCTTGAGATAAACAAAATCATTGTTTTTACCTATATCTCTGATAATTACTTCTTTTTTTTTGTTTCTTTCATTATTATCATTGTCATAATGAGCTGGAGTTGTAGATTGCATAGTGTTCTGGTTTTGGCTGGGACAGAGGTGATTTTCTTCACAGTTTATTGTATGGGGCTGTGTTTTGTGATTTGTGCTGGAAACAGTGCTGATAACAAAGGGGTGCTTTAGTTATTATTGAGGAGTGCTTGCACAAAGTCAAGGTCTTTTCTCTTTTCACCCACCCAGCGGCCAGGCTGGTGTGTGGAGGAGCTGGGAGTGGACACAGCCAGGACAGGTGACCGCAACTGACCAGAAAGATATCCTACACCATATGACATCATGTTCAGCACATAAGGCTGGGAGAAGAAGAAGGAAGGGGAGACATTTGGAGTGTTTGTCTTCCCAAGTCATCAATAGCCATGATGGAATTCTGCTTTCCTGGAGATGGCTGACCATCTACCTGCTGATTGGAAATGGTGAAAGAATTAATTGTTTTTCTTTGCTTGTGCACAGTTTTTGCTGTACCTATTAAACTGTCTTTATCTCACCCCATGAGTTTTCTCACTTTTACCCTTTTGATTGTCTCCCCCACCACACTGGTTGGGGGAGTGACTGAGCAGCTCTGAGGGGCTTAGTTGCCAGCTGGGGTTAAACCACAATACACTGTCAGCTGTAAACAGTTTTGGAAGAGAAACTCATCCCAGCAGTATACTGGAATATCAAGTTCCTAAGCCTGTAAAGTACTGCTACCCTTGCTCCTGACCTCAATTTACAACAGCATACTGCTATGCTATTTAATAAAGTATTCTGGAGTGTGTTAAAACACTGTGCTGTACTTTTTTTTTGATATTAAAACTTGACAGTAAAAATTATTGATAGTAAAGTTTCTGATACATAAATTTGATGTATAGTCTGGCTTGATCATTGCCCATCTATCCACACGTTGCAGGGAGTTCTTTATGTGAGCGTTTTTTTGCAATAGGAGGCAGAGTTTGTTTTCTAAACAACTGGTGCTTCACCCAGTATGGCAAATCAAAGCATCTCAGAAACAGCATATTAGCCTATACTAGAAATAACATATCAGTGTGCATTTTTTTTTTTTAAAGGAAACATTAAAAAACAGATTGACAATTCCGTTAACTGTGGGTTATTAAAAATGGAAACCAATGTTTTTGAAACTGTCCAACAACAGTAAATATTAATAGATATAGCCACTGAAAATACTGAGGTGAGGATAGGAAAGGACACCATGTTACCCTTATTCTCACACCCATCTGAGATCAGATTGGAGTGTGAGTTGCTGATGTCAATTATGCCAGCTAATACAGAAGTTTCACCAACATAATGTACTCCTTCCATGTTATTCCCTATTTTTATGTAGTCAACACACTAAGAACAAAGGATCATTTAAAATTTATATATCCTATTATTGTTATATAATAATAATATTATAAAATATATTTATGTTATCATAATGAAAACTTGGAAGGGATAGGATCTGGTCAACTGTGCTATATGCCAAAATTTACTTAGACATATGGTAAACTTACATGAACTTTAAAATACATTAGGGAGGAAAAACGGAAACAGAAATATTAAGTAGTACAGTGTTGACACTATAGGTTATCTAAGCTTCTGCATTTTTAATTCAAGTGTAATATCCAGCCATAAGAAAGATCCCACTGAAGATAAATTCTGACAATAAAAAGTTTTCCATTCTATAAAAAAGAAAAAAAACAACTCCACACCCCACTGGTTCTCTTTCTTTGTTGTGATGAAACCTACTTGCTTTAAAAGCTTCTAGGTGGCCAGATGCATGAGATTATGGAAATCTTATGAAGAACAGAATGCCCAGCTACAAAGTTGGTGCTTTACAAAATATATCAAAATCAATAATTGTATTTTCAAAAGAGAAAATATAAAGTCTTTTATAAGAGTGCGTGTGAAGTCAGAGGTATGACCAGGATATAAGGAAGTATAAATGCAAGCTCCCAATAGCCAAGAAAAGAGATCTATGTCACCCAACATTTTAGTAAATGTTGCACCTTGTTAATTTATTGTATTCTGTTTCTCTAGTAATCTCTTCTTGAAGAAATACATACATAACCTTTCATATCAGCTTTATTTGATACAGCAAAAAGTCCTACAGTAAAATGTATGAAGCATCACCTTAGTCCATGTGTAGCCTGGTCTCAAATCTCAATAGAGATTCTGTTCTCAACAGAGAACAGAAATGCACCCACCAAGCCCAGCTGGTGGTAATAGTTTGCTTGTTGCATGTTGGTTTTCTACAGAAATTCAGTGGTGTCTTGCTAAATCAAAATCATAGTAGTTAAAAAGAACACACATGAAGAATATTTTGATCTAATTGCATGATATTAATATTCTCTACCTCACTTTCACAAAGTTTTTTTAAGATGAAAATGACAAAGAGAAGGGCTAAAAGCTACTCTGAAGATTTTAAGCCTGGTTATTTTAAGCCTCTGTAGCTAATTGAAATGTATTGATCTGTATTGAGAGTGCTGGGTGCTATAGAAAGAAAGCAAGAAAGATTCATGCACCACCACAGAATCCCTCTGTGTGGCTTGCAAAGCCTGCACATCAGACCCATGAAGTGACTTTTTCAAGTCACTGCTATCCTGACAAAACTCTCTAATGCCTAAATCTGAGGTGTTGACCATTTATCTTGCAAGAAAGGAGAATGAGGACCAGAACTCTCTGTTACTTGTTGTTCCTTCTTGGTGTGCTCTCTGAAGACCTACTAAATAATTGGGACTTAAGAGGCTGCATATTCCAAATCCAGAGGCCTTCCCATTATCACTTAGAGGAAAGAAAAACCCACTATATTATTTGTTTCAAGGGTGCCACTTCTGGAAGAATGAGGAATAAAGGACAGCTAAGTTGACCCAACTTGATATACTTCTTTCAGAGAATCACAGAATTTGTCGAGTTGGAAAGGACACACAAGTATCATCAAGTTCAACTCCTGGCCCTGCATGGGATCATCCCCACTGAGCCCATCCGTAAGAGACACAGGGGAAGGCAAAAGAGGTAAACTGGAGAAGGCAGAAGAACACAGTGGACAGAGGTGTATATAGAAACGGAGAAGAGTAGTGGTGGCAGGAGAAGACTTTCTTTGGGCTGGTGCAGCTGTGTCAGAAGAAACATTAAAGAAAATCTCTGCTGCAGATTAATTCTTTCATTTAATTGTATTCACCTTCTGCTATCTTGCTCTTCATTGAAGAAAAAAAAATATTTAAAAAATCTGTAAGTCTTGCTGTGTAGCAAACCTCTTCAAGGTCATTGCCCCAGCACAGGTTTCTTGCTAGCTGCTGCCAGGGTTTTAAGTTAATTGGACCTGACCCTGAAAGTCTGTTAAGTGTTAAACATGCACGTGTTCTTTGCAGGACTAATATCCATATTGTCCAGATGTACTCATAGAATATCTAATGAACAAGATGGGATACCCAAGCTGGATAGTCAACATATTGCCTGAGCATGACATGGACCTTCTGTTACAGAGCACTCTCTGATGGGGGGAACTACAGCATCCAAATATCTCCCTTTAGGAGAAAGAAGCTTCAAATTGGCCATAGCTGTATGGCCATGATCCGGACTGTGCTTATTCATTGCATTTACAATCTTGCCAGTATTATCAAAATCAAATATACAGAAGACATGCAAAAAATTAGAGTATTTCAATAATTTTTCTGTTTGCAGAGTTTCCCACAACAGGGGTCTGTGCTGGGACCAGTGTTATTCAATATTTTTATTGATGACATGGGTGAGGGGATTGAGTCCCTTACCAGCAAATTTGCAGAGGACACTCAGCTGGGAGCTTGTGTCAATCTATTGGAAGGAAGGAGGGCTGTCGCTGTTGAGGCAGACGAAGCGACACGAAGTCACCTCTTTCGAGGAAGGTGAAGAACTGGTTTATTGTGCAAAAGTAGAAGTGAATATACAGATCAGAAAGCTAGTATACTTTGATACAATTGGCTCAAGGTTGTTTTTCACAATTAGCATTGGTTAAGACCATCACCACCCCCTGCACTGTCCAACACTCGACCCTCACAGTGGTCAGTTCTGTACCATGTTTACTAAACATATTTCGGGACATTCCAGCTGCATCCTCCCTATCTCCCAGGTGGACAAGAATAGCTCCTCAGGGGTACACAGGAATGCTGTCAAGGTCGGGAGTGTCTTCTATGTTGATAACAGACCAGCTGTTATCCCTGACAGAGGGCTCTGCAGAGAGACCTGGATAGGTTGGATAGTTGGGCAGAATCCAATAAGATGAAATTTAATAACTCTAAGTGCCGAGCCCTGCATTTTGGCCACAAAAACCCCCTGCAGTGATACAAGCTGGGGACAGTGTGGCCTGACAGTGCCCAGGTAGAAAGGGACCTGAGGGTACTGGTCAACAGCCAATTGAACATGAGCCAGCAGTGTGCCCTGGTGGCCAAGAAGGCCAATGGTATCCTGGCCTGCATTAGGAACAGTATGGCCAGCAGGAGCAGGGAGGTCATTCTTCCCCTTTACTCAGCACTGGTGAGGCCGCACCTTGAGTTCTGTGTCCAGTTCTGGGCCCCTCAGTTTAGGAAGGATGTGGAGATGATTAAGCACGTCCAGAGGAGGGCAACGAGGCTGGTGGGGGGCTTGGAGAACAAGCCCTATGAGGAACGATTGAGAGAGTTAAAGCTGTTTAGCCTGGAAAAAAGGAGACTCAGAGGTGACCTTATCACTCTCTACAACTTCCTGAAAGGAGGTTGCAGTCAGGTGGGGGTTGGTCTCTTCCACCAGGCAGTAACTGACAGAAAAAGAGGACACAGTCTCAAGCTGTGGCAAGGGAGGTATAAGTTAGATATTAGAAAGAAGTTCTTTACAGAAAGAATAAGAAAGTATTGGAACAGTCTGCCCGGGGAGGTGGTAGAGTCACCATCCCTGGATGTGTTTAAAAAAAGACTGGACATGGCACTTGGTGCCATAGTCTAGTTGAGGTGTTAGGGCATTGGACTTGATGATCTTGGAGGTCTCTTCCAACCTAGTAATTCTGTGATGCCGTTTCACTTACGTAGCCAGACAACAGACAGGAGGCCAGATTTCAGATTGCTACTGTAGTCTGTTCACAAGATGACAAATATTAAGATCTATGCTTTTCACATCAGTATTAAGTTGTATGCTTTCAACATGAGTGAAAGTCACAAAGCGAATGCAAATCATAAATATTTCATGTAAGTAAAATCAAAGTAGGCAATTGTTTTGCATTCTGTTACTCTCTTCTACCTCTTCCAAATGTATTGTCTTTGGTAAAAACAAAATCAGATAACTGGTTTTACTTGGACAGTTGAGGACAGAGTTCAGATATATCTGAGTCAGCCTATTTTTCCCTAATATCTTCTTAGATGCTGTGCTTTACAGTCATTTGCTGAAGAACAAACAGATCCTGACACTACCTATAGGCCGTCACCACTAAATGGGTTCGACCTCTGGATCAAGTTTTACAAGTAATGTGCTACAGCAACTGGCAACACATTCTTGTCTGGTACAACATTATTTTTACTTTCTGGAGTAAGCTAGTACTCTGGCACTGTCTTTGTAATGATTTCTGCAGCAACCTTCACTGGATGAATTTTCTCACTAGATTGACAGGCTGCAGTTTTTGCACTGTGAACTGCCATTCAAATGGGGGCATTAGATCCTTCTGTCTGTGAAAAGACCTCGCAAAAGAGCCTGAATCTAGTTATCCACTCTCAGACAGCCAGCTTTTAAGACAGCTTGCCTAAACAGGCAGGAGGTGAAATAATCTTTGAAATAAAAAGGGCAGCATCCTCATCTGACAAAACTTCAGAGAGCATCATGATAGTTTCTTCTCAGTTCCCCATTGACAGAATGCAAGTCAGTCGGACAGATAGAGAGCACAACCCTGACTCCAGGGGTTCCCTGGATTTCCCTTACTATGGATTAGCTCTGCATTAAGCTGGAAGAGTTCAGAAAATAATCAAGAATTAACATTAAAAACGTTTCATGAATTAAAGGAAGAAAAAGTGCTAGGCATCCTTTGTAATATTTAATGTGTTCATTCACCCACAGAGACCACAATGAACTTCATTATATAAACAGGCTTATGTACACTATGTGCCAATTAATGCATGAATCTGCTGAAAGGATATGGCATTTCAGCTCCAGCCTCTATATTTCTAGGGTTTAGGGGATGCAAGCTAATGATAAATTTATACACAATGTAAACTCATCTACACTCATTGTATAAACGTTATACATAACTTCTTGAAACTTCACAAACAAAACATAGTTTACAATTATTATGGAAGCAATAAATGAATCATAATTTCTGATTTCTAAGATATTTTAAATCAATTTGAAAGTATACATTATATATACCAGAATAGTTTCTGAGCCATTTACATTTACATTCTCTAGTGCCAGCTCTCGTACCTAATATCTTTTTATTAGGAAACTTTTTAGTTAGAATTAAGTCATATGCTTATTTAATGCAGGAGAGGTCCTACAATATGTTAGCATTTCTTTAATGCAAAGAAGTTCTAGTGTTAGGGTATTATATTACAGTAAATAGAATGCATTCTCCTTTAATCCCATTTTAAATATTCAGTTCCTACACACAATATTAAGCTAATGATATATGCATGTAATTATCATAGGCATGCAGCATAATAGTAAACATTGGTACACAGGGAAATTCAGGAGGCCTGTAGTCCAATCTGCTCCTCAAAATAGGGTCAGCCATGAGGTCAGGTAAGGTTGTGGGCTCTGGACTTTATCCAGTCTAGTTTTGAAAATTAACACAGATGGAGATGCCACCAAGATTTATTTAATTTTGTTTAAGCTAGACCCAAAAGAATTCTGGAAATAGGCTTGATTTTTTGACAATTCAAAACATCTTGATATACATTTGAATTTGCAGGTGATGAATGGAAAAGCAGAAAGAAAACATTCTAATACTCAAAATGTGCCACTGTAGTATCTTTTTATGATAGGAGTGAACAGTGCTATACAGAAGCCTTTGTTCAAATCTGGTCCTATAAACTTTTATATCTCAAAATATTATGCCCTTTGGAGAAAATCCTCAGTCCCTGTGTGCCTGAATTTCTTCCATCCATAATGCAGAATCATGATATCTAATTACCATGCAGGGGTGTTGGGATCCCTATTTCATTAGCATCTTCAAGGCATTTTTTCACCTTCAGGAGGAAAGCACTGATACTGGCAACAGCAGCAGCACCATCTCAATATACAAATGAGGTCACACTATAAGGGAGGATTAATGGCACAGTTTTACTTTTCCAAATGGTAGTAAATATATCTCAAAGAGTGTTGGCAGACAGTCCCTGCACTGCAGGCAAGAATGGCCCCAAAAGATGATATAGAACACAAAATATTAAAGAGTAGAAATAATTGTAAAAGTTAGAAGAAAAGTTGAAGCTTGAAACACTAATCTGACTTCCAATGTAGTACAAGCAGGACATGCAGTGACACCTGCATAGCCTCTCTGCCAGTGAGGAATTTCAGTCACTCCTAACACAGATCTGCCCACATTCAGTCAAAATTACAGGGTTCTGAAAAATGACATCTTTTGTATATTTAGCAGAGGCCTAGATTTCTGACTCCTAAATTCTCACATGATTTAATATATACTGCCATGGTACAGTGCAGAGTTCCTCAGGACTTCTTCAACTTCAACTTCTAGCTGAAGTTCGGGGTTGCAATGGGTAGGTCAGGGTGACTTTGGAGGTCTCCGTGTAATTCTCTCCAATACCCAGTAAAAAGGTGGTTAAGGTTTTTCTCTTTACATGATAAAATAAACATTAATTGTGCGAGCACACTGTTTTTCACAGAATCCCTGCACCAAAAAGAATACGCTATAAGAATGAAAGGGTCCCATGGAGAAATGCCATGCTACATTATGGTCTGTACTGCAGACATCCATTGCTCTTTATTCTGAAGGGTCATGAACTGAAACGCAATCTAGCTATCTGCATACAGCACTAACAAGTCAGGCTTCATGAGACTTCAATTTGTGGCCCTATACACCTTACATTTTTGGCAATACAAGACTCAGTCTCAAGAATAATTTTTCCCAGACCTGGGAAATACAAAAGGAAGTCCTCATAGAATACGCATGTAAGAGAACCCAGGTCTGTAACTTTTTTGGCACACATCCTAAATGCTAGATTGTTGGACTCAATGATCTTAAGGGTCTTTTCCAACCTAAATGGTCCTATGATTCTATGATAAAAGACATCAGATGACTCCTCTGACTTAATGGCTTTTTCAAAGAAAAGGGTGAGGCAGTCATTTTGTCAAATTAAAGTATTTCAAGCTTGTGATCTTTGGGAGATGTCTGTAGTCAGTTTGCATTTACTTCAAACAAAGTGTGATCCTATGTGTTGCTTTAATATCACCATGGTTAAGAGTTAATAATTATTATCTAACTATGATTTCATAAAAAACTCAGTAAAATCAAAAATTGCGTTTCACAAAACTGAGGATTCTTAGATTCTTGGTCTGCCTTCTCTTGAAAAAAACCCCAAAACACGAATTTTAAAGAAATAGTTGAATACAACATTATACACAAAAGGAGAAAATACTACCTTTCTTTTAATTTCAGTCTGATGTTGAGGTTTTCTTTTAATTAATAAAGATATTAGTTCTGGATAGGCGGTAAGCCTACTCACGACAACTCAGAAAGAAAATAAAAATCTCTGATATTCTGCTACAGTGTTTGATACTAATATTTTGTTTTACCATGATATCCAAACCTTGTGGGTCCTGTGGGATTTGCAATATATGAACATGGTGCCTCCACTGATAACCAATTATCTGAATTCTGTCTTCTTCTTTTCCAAAATCACAGTCATAGAGTAGAGAGGTAATGATCCTGCTTTCAATGCCCTGGAATATCCTGAGTTGGAAGGGACTCTTCATTGAAGTCCAACTCTTGACTTTTCTCTCTCTAAAAGCTACACACGAGACATAATTTTTCCATAGGAAAGTGAGCCTGCATGTCAGCTGTGGTTTTCTATCCTTTTTTTAACCCCAAATACAGTATGAGAAGGAAACACAAAATAAGGGGCACGTAATGAGCAAAAATGCACTCAAGCCTTTTCCCTGCCCCCTTCTAGGCACGCAGTTGAGCAAACAGTGTGAGCAACTGCAAGAATTCAGAAGAGGATGTAAGGAGTAAGAGAACGGAGATGAGGAAAGTCAGAAGTATCTTTAGAGATGAAGGTGTCACTTCCTATAGAAAACACTTCCTACAAAATGCTACCTCCACGTTTCTCTGCTTCAGCCAAAGAAGTTAAGGCATACAATTTTTTTCACAGACATGAAACCATGTGCCAGAATCAATGCATTCTACAACAGAAGCAAGAAAGAAACTCAGGGGAACATTTGAAAGACGGAAAAAAAAAGAATTAATAGATCAGGAATTTCCCATTTACCCTTGAAAATTTCTAGCCTAAATCACTTAGAATTTCCAAATTAAGAGTTGTTTTATATTAACTCCCCCAAGGCTTTCCACTGTAAACTGGCCTCATGATGAAGTAAACATGCAAATATTCTAGAGTTGTACCTGTGATATGGTGATTGTAATTAAACTGCTGATAAGTTAACATTATGTATAACTAAATGCAATTGTTTCCATCATACAGCTGATTGCTATCCCCCCCCATTGCAAACAGGAAATGACTTCATGGAATCAATCCGTGACTGCTAACATCTTAATGGAGATGACTATAATGTAATTCTGTCTCTACACAGCACAACTGTTCCCTGAAGTATATTTTCTATTGATATTTTGTAAAAATGCCTTCCTTCCACTATATTTCAAGATCTGCAAAGCGTGCTTTTTCACCTGACAGTTTCATGATGAAGTTGTATGGTGTCTGACATAGCATTTCTTAATGTTTAGGAGGAGACATACACAGAGAACTGAAACCCAATCTTTTAATAAATGACTTTTGCTAGCATGTCAATATCTTCAGCAGTAGTACTTGCTGTTTTCATTTCTTGTAGCTTTATTTATTACAGATTCTTCATTATCTCAGTACTTCATATGCAATCTACTTAGAAATGAATACATACTTGACCAAAGGATGTAAGTATGAAGACAAACAATAAAAAGTCTGACTCTGGAGAAAATTACATTATCTGTGCAAAAATACTAACAACATTAGTTGAATAGGGAGTCCCATTGTTTTTTCTATAACAGAATCACAGATTATGCTGAGTTGGAAGGGATCCATAAGGATCATCAAGTGTAACTCCTGGCCCTGCACAGAACCATCCCCAAGAGTCACACCATGTGCCTGAGAGTATCATCCAAACACTTCTTGAACTCTGATAGGCTTGATGCTGTGACCACTTCCCCAGGGAGTTTGTTCCAATGCTCAACCACCCTCTGGGTGAAGAATCTCTTTCTAATAGCCCAGATAAGCCTCCCCTGACACAACTTCAGGCCATTCCCTTGGGTCCTGTCACTGGTCATCACAAAGACCCTCCTCTTCCCCTCACAATGAAGTTGTAGACTTCAATGTAGATTGCAATGAGGTCTCCCCTCAGTCTACTCTTCTCCAGGCTGAACAGACCAAGTGACCTCAGCTGCTCCTCATACAGCTTCCCCTCAAGGCCCTTCACCATCTTTGTTGCCCTCCTTTGGCCACTCTCTAATAACTTAATATCTTTTTTTATATTGAGGTCATAAAAAACTGCACACAATATTCAAAGTGAGGCTGCCCCAGTGCAGAACAGAGTGGGACAATCCCCTTCCTTGACTGGCTGGTGATGCTTTGCCTGATGTCCCCCAGGACATGGTTGGTTCTTTTGGCTGCCAAGGCACTGGTGACTCATGTTCAACTTGCCATCAACCAGGACCCCCAGGTTCCTTTCTGTGGCCCTGCTTTCCAGCACTTAATTCCCCAGTCTGTACATGCATCCCAGGTTGCCCCATCCCCAATGCAGCATCCCCCTTTTTCCGTTGTTGAACTTCATATGGTTGGTGATTGCCCAGTCCTCTCATTTGTCAAGGTCTCTCTGCAGGGCCTCCCTGCCTTCAAGAGAATCAACAGCTCCTCCCAGTTTTGTGTCATCTGCAAACTTGCTTAGTATCCCTTCCAGTCCTGTGTATAAAAGTAATTATATATAGAATTGGGAAGTAAAATATTATAAAAGCATTGTGGTCAATCAGAGCATGTTTGTTAGCTTTAAAGATGATGAAAAGCACAAAAATTGTTAATTATACCGACAGAATTTGTGGGCTGTGGAGTCAGGTAGGAATGGAGAAAATTGCTTCAACACTATAATTTAAAAAGGAGCAAAGACAGAAGCACCTGAGGATGTCTCCTGAGGATCTATCAACCCAATCAGCTGCTTGGATTCACTTGAAAAAAGTTGCCTCTGTCCATGACTAGTACTTTTATTAACTATGAATAGCACAGGAAAAAGGTCAGGCAGCAAGTTTCTAAGAGAATCAGGATAAATTTCAAATCATCACAGAAAACTTGCAAGAGATATCAGTTTCTGCTTTGCTAGAGATAATAATAAGATTCTTTTTATTTTACACTAAGATGAAAGCAAATGTACTGTGAAAAAGGACAGCAGTATAGTATTATATTAAAGAACATTTGCCTTTTCAATCTTAATTTTACAGGCTGTTTAATATTTTGCTAAATAAAAGCTGACCCCGGAAAAAACAACAACAACAAAAACCAACAGCCAACATGTCCTAAACTAAATTAAGATGGATGTAACATAGCATACAATGCTGTTCCTGTTCCCTCAAGTTACCATGGAAATAATACATAAAGTACATATTGCTCCCATGGGCAGTTGCTAAAGAACATCTTTTGAACACTTCTAAAAGCATTTAAAGAGACTGAAAATATAAACTTCTTTTCTAAAATGATCCATAAGTGAAACAAAGAGTGAAGAGATGATAACTACTTAATTGATTGAATGGGTTATCTATCTGTCAAGAATTCACGCAAACCATCATGATTGCTGTGTAGAACCAAATAGTACAGCACTAAATTTAGAAGATGGAGGTAAACACTTTTTACCCTCTGAACTTCTCCCTAGCAATTCTGATTCAACAAAACACTTGAGGCATTTTTAACATTAAGATCCAAACACTTTCAAGACTTATTATTTGGAATACTTTTTGTGTCTATCCTATGTGTAATTTCATAGTCATTCTTAATTTTATCGCTGACTTAACCGTCTTGTGGCTATGGTAAACAAAAAAAAGAAGCCTATCTGGACATTTGAATCAAGTTTCATGTCAGGCAGATGAGAGCATTTCAGTATTTATGTATTTATACGTATATATTTATATTTTACTTAAAAAGCAATATATATCCAGGTGGTGATGAAAGACAACATGTGAGCTATTATCAGACAGCACTTGGCCATCTGTGCAAAGCCACAGTTTTCTTTAGTTAATTTTATGCTCGTTACATGCAGTGATAGATGACAAGAATTAAGTTTTCTGAAATTCTGTTATGTATGGATAAAATTAAAGAACAATAAAAGATAAATGGGTTAGCTGTGGCCTAAATGACAACCATATGGATAATAAGATTTAGCATATGATAAGAAAAATTTTCAGTGGGATGAAATGTAGTCCGATGTCTATTAACAAGGTATATTTTTTTCACTCTCCAATTTCCAAAGGAAGATAAGGAAGCTTAAATGAGATTCACTCACAGTGTGGGCTCATTTCCAACTGCTAAGCTCTGTGGAGCATATGTGGGGCTAAAGTATCTTCTAATTATTTTTGTTCTATCTTTTTTTTCTTTCTGCTGTAACTTCCTACCCATGGCTTATATGTAACTTAATGAAGTTCTGTAAATTATATAGGAAACATATTTCTTGGCTTGAGGGCATGATGTGTATTTTTGATTTGCTTCTGACCTGATTTTAGGACCGTTTGCCTGCAAAGGGACCACATATTCAAGGAACTATAAAGTTTTGCTATGTTAACTGCTACTGATTTAATCATAAATTAGCTTTAACTGTTTTCTTACTGAAGAATTTCTATAAGATGGAAAGCACTGACATTTCATAATTTTTTTAAAAATATGCATCATCTTAGAAAAAATAGTGGTATTAGGCTTCAAGTTTCTTTCATTCAATGAAATGTCTGTATATATATATATATGTATACACATCTACAGACACGTGTATAGAGAGAGAGCTCAGAGCTTAACCAGTTGGGGTTAGACCATGACACTGGTAAAAGAAACGGAGGAAAACAGGTAAAGGGAAAACATGATCTCATGCCTAATTGGTTAATACTATGGCTAACAGGTATCTTCCTCATCTAATTCTAGATATTAACAACTACAATTTTATTTTATTATGAAGTATGGCAGGCAACTCTCATGAAAAGATGCAATTTATTTCTTGATATTTATTATTATTACATTATGCTTGTTATTATTTGCTGCTTATTACATTTGAAAATGCCTTAATTGTATGAACAAAGCTTAGTATGCAAAGGCTAACCAAGAAATATGATTAAGGTATATTCAAAGAAGTTCCCTAGTCAGAGTGATGATGCATGTGCATTTTTCCTTTTAAAGACCAATGCCAAAAGAACCCAGAGTTGAGGAAAACTTTGACTTACTTAAGAGGTACGGTCTAGTAATGTTAAATTCTGATTGAATTTACTCTACAGAGTAAATATGAACTAGAAGAAATTTCTTAAAATCCATGAGTAAGGTAGTAGAGGAGTTTTATATCCTGAACAATTTCAGTAAGAAAGTGCAGTTTCAGAAAACTCTGTAATGCCAATTCCCTCAAAGTTTTCATAAATGCGAAAGCAATAAAGGAAGACCTTCAGTGAGTTCAGTGAGGCACACAGAGATTCATGTTATTTTATCTTCATTTTTACAATTGCATTTCAAATTCTGAAGTTAAATATCTAGATATTTGTTTTATAGTCAAGTTTGTTTTCACTCACTTTAGTAGACCTACTCAAGGAGAACACAAGGCTATCTGAACATACAAGACAATCTGTTTTCAAATAAAGCTATGTTGCAGCCATACTTCTTGGGTTTCTGAAACTCAAAATGAGCTTAGAAAGCCTTACAATTGAGTTTTGTTTCCCACTAAACTCCAAGAACTGGTTTGAGGCCTTGCCACAACAAATCCCTCGATGATGGACACTTTTTAGGAAGGGGCAGTCAGAGGGGACACACGGGGAATCCTTTTATCAGAGCACCACTTGTGTATTGGGTAAATTAAGGAAAAATATATAATGCCCATTCCTTTTTTTAGGCAATGTAGGAAACGTTTTTTGTACCTATAAAAAAACTTTTCTATTGCTATTAGAGAGATAAGCCATATGAAGATCTAAAATCAATACATTCCAGTGAAAGCTGGAACTTCATTTGCTATTGCTTGGAGGAAACTCTCTTTTCCAGTTGTGAAGATACAACATTTGTTCTATTTCTAGTCAGACTGTGTTTGCCATATGGTGTAAATAGGATTAAGGAAACTGGAAAGATCACCTTGCTATTCTGATGTTATGATTAATGTTATTGGACCCATGGGGAAAAACATTTATATGAATAATATTAAGTAGTTTAAAGGTAATTATCTGTCTGATTACAAAAGGGACTAACACAGTGCAGAGTAATTTAACTGCAAAGAGAACTCTAAATAAAAATTGTCTGAACAATATTTTTGTTATCAGAAAAGTAAACAGGTGTGTTTTCTTGAATCCGAGCTTAGTAAACACATTTGCTGATTTTCATCCTGATACTTCCAGTTGCATAAAGTCCATCTGTTCATTCTTTTAAATTCCAATTAGTGCTATTGACTGATCTTCTACAAATGTTTCTTCTAAGTTTGCACGCATGAGAGTTCTCCTTCAACAGAATAATCTCTCCCACTCAGGTGTCCTTTTCAGCATCCCAAGGCATACAACATTAAGATATTATTCTGGAACTTGTGTACTCCTTCTGCAGGTATACTGTAGCTGTTCATAAGCATTCTTAAAAGGTGCATTAATAAAATGGATGGTTTGTTCAGTGCATAGCTGAGCACATAAATAAATATGAGATAAAGGAATCATATACTTCTTCAAGGAAGAAGAAACTACTTTTAGTTTAAACACTTCTTCCAAAGGCCCACACCTTCCTTACTGAAATAAATTTAAAAAAAAAATGCCCAGGAAAAGATCATGTTAACATGAAAAGAATGGCATACACACTGTGAGGAATGTGCTAAGGAAAGGTATAGGTAAAAATTAGCTGCAGAATCACTTCCTTTCTTTTAAAGCACTTGTCCACAACTGGTTAGTTCTACCCACAATTTAGGAAAACTCTTAGGCTGCTCATTGGCAAAAAGATTTCATAAATGAATGAAAATATAATCTTCATTGATGAGAAGAACCTATTCCGTTCTTGGTAGATGATGATCTGACATCTTCTGATTGTTCTAAAATTATCTCTCCACGGTAATACAGCAACACAACCTTTGCAGACAGGAAGCCTGCCACTACAGGTCATGTCTACAAAGTTCGTATTGCTGTATCACTGTGGAGAGATCGTATACATTACTGATATATAACCTTGATGCACGAAAGTTAAAGAGGATGAAAATAAAAACTTGTGCAACTGCTTAGCTGTCTTCTCATACCAGGTGCATGGCAGGATGACAGTTTACCCAATTTACCTTGATGACCAGAGAGTGAAGTTATTCTGCAGCTTTGACAATTACAAAACCATTATTTTTTTATGCAAAAGACCAATTTCTCTAGAGAAAATAATAAGACATGATGACTGCTGAACTCTCTCATGCACTTTGGTGCAAACAAAAATCTTTTCAATACTTTTCAAAATACTTTTCAAAAATACTTTTCAATCTATATCCAGTCTTTACACAATTGAAGATTTGATTTCTCTTCAGTGATTTATACTATCGTTTCTCCTGGCTAGAAGAATGTCTTGCTTCGTTAGACACTAGACATTAGAAATTTGCCATATAATTCCCCTTAGCCAAGAATATTTGAAAGAAAGATTTACCACTCCAGAGAATGCTATTTAAAAATTGAGGTTATCAATATTTGTTAGAGTGTAGCTATGTTTTCTATAATAAGGCACAGGTTACCATTATGTTAAAAGTTTTAAAATACTTGTCTTTTACCTGCTGCAATAGTTTTGCTCTGGGTTTATATACCACCACTGACATAGCACAAATATTAGAAAATATTTTCTTTTTGCCCCAGATTCAATATTGAAATCTTTTAAATTTTAAATCAATGCATTCATAATTTAAACTACAGTGACTGTTAACTCATTTCATACTTTGAACTTTTATCAGTATTTAAATGTATTACAATTTCAATTCTAGAGGAAAAATGACTTTTTTTTTTCCTTTGGTCGAAATTGTAGTCCTTGCAAAGAATCACTGCTAATGAAGCTGTACATTTTTCAGTATTTATTTGGACTAAGAAAAGAATACAGGATATTTTAATTACTAAGTAAA
>WEIV01006057.1:53117-102642 GCA_013390005.1 Calyptomena viridis | reverse complement strand
AAAATAAAAAAAAAACCAAAGCAAAACAAATAAGAACCCAAACAAACAAAGTACCAGATTATAAAACTGAAATGTATGAAGTTATTTTGAAGCAGGGAGACTTTAGAGGAAAAGTCTTTCTTGTAACAGCCAAACAGCTCCCTATTTTTGAACATACTGTGGTTCCATCAAAGACTGTTCTTTGTATCAGGAATTGTTGATGACTTGGTTATCTGTCTGAGCATTACTTAAAAATGATGAAAATGACAGAAAGAGTGAATGTGTAAGACTGCTGCCAAAACTCTGAAATTTGATAGATGTATTTTACTGGTAATATCTCAATGTAGAATTTGGGCATTTTAAAAATCTGTGGAATGAAGTTTGATTTGTTTTTTGCAGTCTTTAAGCAGGACTTGAGCTCAGGGAATATCGGATGAATATTGTGTTTTAGCTTGGGACTGTCTGTACTTAGTCCCTGAAGACATTGTCAGTGTATGGCCCAGCTGCTTAGGATAGCAATCCTTAAAAGCCCTTTAGGGAAAAATTAAAACTTTTCTTCTTTCTTTCCCTTTCTTTTAAAGGGAAGATATTTTTCAGTGTTCTTTCTGCCTTGAACAGACCTGTTAACTATCACCTTGGACTTGGTAGGTTTAATAAATACACTAATAGGCAGTAATGAGCATATCCTTCATATCCAGACATTGAAATTTTCTATAGTTCTGTCAGTCATGTAAATGCCTTTTGAAGCTCTTGTAGTTTTCCTTATTACACTGCTTGCATTTGTGAAACAATGTTGGAGTGTGAGGCATTTCAGCTGGGTTTTTTTTTGTTGTTTTGTTTTGGCTTTTTTTAGGTTGATTGGGGCGTACTTGGTATTTGTATCTGAGTAGACAACCATCTGTCCCTCAGGTCGTGCCAATTATGCCAACTCTGAAAATAGCCACAGAAATTCAGTTCTTTCATTCAGCCTGCACAACTGTTTCTTTCACCTTTTGTCTGTTAAGGAGGTTGGCCTGGAGTGGTTATTTGCTGTTGCATAATTAGTACTTATCAAATAGTGTTACAAAAAAGTGAAGCAAACCCAAAAGCTCATGGCAAGACTTCCCTAAGTAAAAGTTAACTTAATAATTATGGAAAATCTAAAAAGATGGAAAGTAATTGAATTAAAATCTACTTTTAATATACAGGGGTTTACTATATAGGAATAATCTTTAAAATAATTGCAGCTAGCAATGTAAGGTTTGTACATGGATGGATGAAGGTTCCAGTGGAGGGGGAATTCCTCATTTATTTTTTCTGAATAACCCATATGTTCTATTTTATTTACCAAAAAAAAAGGACTCATATTCAATGTGACCTGAGAATAGAGCCATGCTGAATTTACCATGTGATATTTCAATCTCACTTTCATGCGTTAGCGTGCCAAGTAGATCAGGATTATAGTACTGAATTTATTAGTGAAATACAAATTGAATTGTGCATTGTTCACTTAAAATAATCAGTGTACCAGCCTTTCATTTTGAATGGTAAATATAATGTGTTATGTGTCTCCTGTTTCTTCAGAAAGTTATGTTTATTCTCCCAGGTTGTTGAATAGACTCAAAGATTGCATTAAAGATGAGGTAATCATTATAGGATAAAATTTTTAGCATACATAAAGAGAAGGGAGTTCTAGTATTGAATGCTTTTCCAGTATACCTATAATGCAGTATTTAAGAAAAAAAGTTATTGTGAATGCAGAAATATGGTGGGCCCTAACTCTTCTCTTTTTCTACAGACTGTTTTTCCATTTTATGGTGTTCTCTTGCTGAAAAAATCTTATTTTTCAGTTTCTGAGTTAAAATTCTTGTTCTTTATTGTTTTGATCTGTAGTTCTTACCTGTCTTTCCCGAACTATTGCGGTCTCCTAGTTGCTCCTTCTAAGTCCCAGCAAACCCCAATCATTACTTCATATTATGGAAATGACTTCAAGTGACTCAGAGTAAAGACCTTGCATGTAGCTTTTCTTTTCACAAACATAAAACCCCCCCCCATCTTTTAATTGTATTTACATAACAAATGTATGTTTGCTCTCTGTGCCTCAAGGGTGTATCACATCCCTGACTAAAGTCCCAGCAGACCTGGTAGCTGCTCCAACTGTAGTTCAGTTCACTGGGTGGGTTATGTGGAGGAATGGCATTGCATGGGTGGTACGCAGTGTCCTGAGGGCAGAGCAGACTGCAGGTCATAGCAGTGCTCTCTGCTCTGCTGTTACCATAGTTAGCTGACTGGAAAGTTTCCTGATGTGTATTTGGAGGCCCTGGGAAGTATGTATTTGTAACTGTGTACTTAAAAGAGGTAGTTGTATGCTTACTAAGTGTAGTACTTTTGAAAGCGGTGCTGCACTTCAATGTGCTGCCCTTTGGGGTTTTTCTCCCTCTTGAAAGTTTTATTGTTTTAGTCAACAGTAATTGCTGAATGGTTTCTTTTAGCAACGTTCTATGCCTTTCTTCTAACACAACAGGTCTATTTTCAATATTTTCAGATTGTTTTTTGGCTCTTAATCTTTGCATTTTTGCCTTCTAAGTATTATTAGTCTGCTTTTTGGGTTCAATTTTGTGTTATCTATCTTTAAAATCTAAAGGAATGCTTTGAAGTACTTTCTCTCCATGCCTTCTGTCAATTCCATTTAAGTTTTTTCAATAGTGGGTTAGTTTTAACATAGGAAAGAAATACACCTATCTACTGCAAATGTCACCCTAAAACTCTTGAACTGCTTTTGCTTAAGCCAAAAGCAAACTAGCCTTGCCTTTAGCCTGAAACAAAGCACAGTGAGCTTCAAACCCAAAGTAAATAACTTTGCAAGTTACAAACAATTAAGAAATTGATGTCTTTAATTCTTCTGTAGTGCCACAGTGAGTGGTGCTCACAATAGCAGTAGTTTTTAATACCATTTTGTGTTGAGTGTTTTGGCTGAAAGAAAACTAAATGTATCATATTTCTCTTTAAGACCATAATGACAGTGGGCTAACAGCTGCGAGTGCTCTTGGTGGTTAGCATATGAGACCTTGGTTTGATTCTTGTCCAGTGAACATACTCAGGGTCTGTATTTGCATGGCTTACATGATGTTTGTAGATATTAAAATATGCTAGTGAGACAAGCTACAAGTTTGGTGAGATACTGGTGGTTAGAGTGGTTAAGAACAAGGAACCAGAAGGCATAGAACCAACAAAAACTTTTTCAGGAGGAAAAAAAATTCTAATTTTTTATTCTAGAATAAAAGTCTGTCAGGCAGGTTTTGAGAAGGAATAGAATTGAAACCTACTGCTGTTGTGTCGAGGTTAAACAATCCTCTTCCAAATGTACATTGCTGACTTGCTGAAGCATAACCCTGGTATTAATGCCTTCATACTATATTATAAATTATGTTTGTACATCTAATCTGTATCCTTTGATACAAACCAGACCCCAAGGGCTGTGATGGAACTGGTGGTTATCATTAGCATATAGCACTTTGCACACACAAACTGCTGCACAAATGTATAGCTAAATATTGTGAGGCCTTTGCAGAGTAGTAAGAATCATTCCTTTGAGACACTTCGGATTGAATTAATGTCTAAGGGAGGCCAATGGTCAGTTAATTGACCACACTGCTCTGTAAAATTAAAGAAACTGGTCCCCAGTTCTCCTGTTTTATAGATGTTTGTTACTTTCTTCATTAAACAGTCTTTCAGGCTTCTACTGTGTTTTGAAAATACTGAAAATATTCTTGTGGAGAATCTTTTAACTTCTTAAATTTTAATTCTTTAGTCTTCCTTCCTTCTTTGGACGGCTTTCCCCTAGATGATATCTTTGCCACTTTCTTGCATGTTGATTAATCATATGCTTATTCAGAGCAGTCAGACAGACAGGAGACGTGGTACTTTCTCTACTTCTTTTCTGTACCTGGTCAGTCACACTTGTGGCAGAAAGTTGTTCATGTGTCAGACCAGACATCTCTCTCAAGAAACATAGAGGAGAAACCAGTATCTTTTTCATTGGATCAGTCTCACTCATTTAATGACACACTGTTATTGGCAGGAGTCAAATGTGTGAGTGGTTAATGTTCCTTGAGAATTGCCACTTCCCCTGAAAAATGTCCCAAGGTTGCTACAAAGGTTGAAATATTCCATCTGCTACTGTTCTTCTTTGCAATCGGGCTTTTCTACAGCTGGTGAGTGAGGAAGTAAGTCACTGTATTTGTTCAGATGTGATCCTCTGCTATCATACATACACAGTGCTTGCATATTCTGCTTTTTATTTTATTGCCTTATAACCTGTCACCTGTCATTGGCTATTTGCCCTTCAGTTAAGTATTGTATCATCTGTATCCTGTATCCATCCTTCCTCTGACTGCTTTATCCTTGCTGACTTTCTTCTTTCATTATGATTATTTTCAGCTCTGTTCCCACCTCTGTATCCAAACCTTCCTGCTTCCCCCTTTGTCATAGATTCCTTGCACAGACCCTGGCCATCTGTTCCTAACCCTATGTTAGTTTTTCTTCAACATTTTACCTCCTGCTATTCCTTTCCTTATCCTCATCTTTTGTTTGTTGTCATGGAGATACTCACTGTGATTTCTAAATAATACACAAAGAGCTGTGGTTTCATTTTATTTTGTAAATTTTTTTGTTGTGAGGACAATTAAAAAATCCCAAACACCCAAGAAATTAAAATCTCTAAAAGAAGAAAGCAAGATCTTAAATGAGCCTATGTAAAAATCAGCTTTGCTTTTAGGCAGAGGAAGGAAGGTTTTCTAACCTCATGGCATGGCAACCTTGCATGTTTTGTAGGTCAGGATCTAAGAATTTTCTGTATCTCCCAGAGTTTGTCTGATGTGGAATATAGAGAATGAAGAAAATAATAAGATGCCATACTGGGAAACGTGTTTCCAAGCTGGAAACCAGCTTTTATGATTTGCAATGCTCCGGGAGCTCCTTCTGTGCATCCATTTTAGAGAATGCAGAAACATTCCTTAAGAACTTTGAGTATGAATAAAACAGGGAAAGTGACACCCTTATGGCCTCTCTTGCTGGAAGCATTGGCTTATTCTTTGTGCTTCCTGTATAAGGACCTAGATAACCTCATTGGCTTCTCTACCTTCTCTACAAACTTTGTTCCAGAAAAATTCTTTGTTCAGAGATGCCAAATGATGTGTGCTCTGGTGGTTTTTTTCCCTGGACTTTGTGGAACTGCACCTGTCCTCTGCTGAACTGTATATATACCTCAGTTTAGTATGCCATAAATGTGAGGACTAACACATCTAATTTTTTAAGAATTTTGTGGGAAGCCCAGCAGCAGTACTGTTTAACTGTCCACCAAAATTAAGATGTTGGTGTACTTCAAGCCACATACTGAAACCTATACTGCCTCTGTGTTTACTTGCACTGATAGCAATAACTAAACCCAGTGAGCTGCATTTGGGCTGAGTCCTAATACATTGGACCACCAGTATGGACTTTCTTCTTACTGTTCTGGCTCCAAGACTTCATGTCTTTGGGTGACTTTATATCCCATATTTGTCTTCCCTATGCCAGAAAAAAAAATGAATCTTGTGCTTTTAAAACTGAGCCCCAAGAGCGGAGAGAAAAAAAACTGGCTAGAGAAATCTTTTCAAAACAATTCTACTGTTTCAAGGTCAATTTTGCTTGGTTGCTGTGCAGTTTTGGTTTGGGTTTTTTTCGGCGGCCTGGGCTGAAAGGGGGGAGGAAGACTCTGGCCTTCTAGTTTTCCAGGGAGAGTGCTGCCTGTTTTCTTCAAAAGGAAGAGACTTGGACTTCTGCATTTTCCTGGACTTTTGATTTCTTCTTCTTCTTCTCTCCTGGACTTGTTGGGACATCGGAGTGTCGAGACCTCACTGGGAGGCCTTTTCCACCGGTCTGGCCTGGGGGGGGCCCCATGGTCGGTCTGGGACTCTGGAGGGGACTCTGGGTCTTCCAGTCTTCCAGTGAGAGACTTCATCGTTTATTGTTATATATATATATATTATTTGGTGTTTGGTGTTATTGTTATTTTTTTTCTTGTGTGTTGGTTAAATAAATAGTTCTTTTTTTTCCCTTTCACTTTCCTTCGAGTAAATATTTCTTTCTTCGAACCTGGTGGGAGAGGGTGACTGCAGCCTGTTTTTATCAGAGAATATTTATCCCTCTGAATATATTTGTTCCAAACCAGGACAAATAATATTGCCGCCCAACTTGGCAATAAGCTCTGCCTGATATTTATCACAGATTTACATTTAATATGTATTTCTGAAAGTACAGACTGAACATTAATGTCAGTAGAAATTGAGAAGTGATTATAGCTCCAAAACAGTTCAGTAACAGTTCATTGTATGAATGTGGTCGTGGTGTTTCAGCTGAGCGATATAAATAATATAGTTAAATTGTCAAGGCTAGAGATTGCAAGAAATGTCTAGGAATGCTTTCCTACTCAGTGGGATCCTCAGTAAGAGAGAGGAATGTAGAGCTGGAGGCTTCATGTGAGGAATTTTGGGGTAAGGCAGAATAAACTTGGGCTCTGACAGCCATCTTTATTGTTTTCACAATTAATCTGATATTCTAATGTTCTACCTGACTGGTGCTCAGAGCATCTTGAAACTAAACCAAAAAGTACTTAAAAAGCATGCTATTGTTTCCCCTTTTTCGTCTTCTTTTTTTCCTTTTGTATTGGCTTGAAATGCAGTAAATGGTTTTCAAACTATATTTTATTAGACTTTTTTTTTTGGTGCATTTTCATTAATCTCATTTACTATTTCAAGGGGCTTTGTCTGATGCTGAACGTGGTGTCCCTGAGGGGCAAGTCATATATCCTGCTCAGCTTATGAGTTTCCAAAGTATCTCTGGAAAACTGCCAACTAAATTGGAAGGGCCTGGTTCAGGATGGGTGGCAGTTTAATGGATCTCTTTTTGGGAATTACTTCTCCTGGAGTAACAGGAAGATGGAAGGAGTATTCACACCAGCCCTGTGAGATATAACTTCTGTCAGATTCCTCTGTCTCAGACCTGAAGGAAGGGAACTCTGAGCTCTAGCAGTGTGAAGGGAGCATATTTAAGTAAAAGCTGGCCACATGTTTACATGCCTTTGAGCTATAGAGGCTTCTGTTCACCAGCTTATAAAAGGGATTGGGGCCATGCCAACTGCATGCCAGACTTTAGGAACACTGGTATCAGCAGCTGAGCAGGTGGACCTGCTACGACTTTTGTCATTGCTTCTATTGAATAGGGAAAGCTAGAAAGGGACCAAAGGAAATCATCTAATCCAAGGCCTCTATGTTATGGAGTCCTTTGCATAGAGATGCCAGGTTATGGTATGAAATAGAGTTTGGTCCCATGCTGAACATGCAAGGTAATGTGCCACAGGAGGGAAAATCTATTAGACTTTAAATTGCTTCCTGTAATTCTTCTCTGTTGTTCTGAGCCTTAGACTTACATTTGTTATAGAATACTTTTGTATTCTATAGTGTGTGTGTATATATATATATACACTATATATAGTGTGTGTATATGTATATATAGTATATATACTATTATATGGTACTTTTGTATTTATTTTCTGTTTATTTTTATTACATAAATTATAAATATTTATCTTGTAAAAGGGTATATCTACCTATTTGTTTAAATATATTAATATGTATACACATTTTATAGGTATGTTTAATATATGTTACTGAAAAATTTTGATTTTGTTCTTTGTTTCCTTTATCAGTTTGCTGAAAGCAGTCAGAAAAAAGAGGCTTTACAAAAAAGCATTGAGAAATCAAAAATTGGACGTGAAGATACTGTAAGTTGCTTTGGTGGGAGGCAATTCTATGAGGAAATAGGGCTACAAGTATGCATTTCTTGTAAATACTAATGTAGTCCTTCTGGGTATTTTCAGATTTAAAAATATCTTAAAACTTGAGCTCCACAGGGGTACGTACCAAAGTTGCCAATGGTTGCCATACTTTCAGATGTTGGCATTTTTTAAAAAAACCCTTATTTGTAATATAGATTGCTAAATTACTGTTCTGAGCAACCATTAAAGCCCAGTTGCATGCTGAAGCTATTGACACTGCAAAATAATATTTAGGATTTATGTTTGCTATACATATGAAACAACATTTTAGTTAGAAATACTTGACAGGGTATTCTGAGCTGCTGATTTGCACTGAGATGCAAATCAGCATCTCATTTAGACTGAGATGCTCAGTCTAGAGTGGTTTAAACCTCCAGTAAATAAATGCATAGAACAGGAAAAGCCAGAAGCTTTTAGGAGTTGAATTTTGTAGAAAGTGCCAAATCTTCGAATCCAAACTGTTTTATAGAAACACTCTAGGTTTTCCCTGTGTATGCTTCATTTATCTAGTAAGTAATAGAGTGAACCTTGCCATCAAACTCTGTTCAAGTCTCACTTTCACAAATTCAATTAAAAGCTGCTTTTTGCCAGTGCCTCAAACAGTGATTCTTTACACATCCTGACCACTCATTCATAATGGACTGTAATTGGAATCACAGGCAGATTTCTCACACAGTTGTGCTTGTCATGTTTCCAAATGAACTGTCCCGAGTTTGGGCTGCTTCAGCACATGGCCTGCCCTACAGAAAGCTGTTGGTCCTGGAAATTCTGTTCTGACTGATGTTTCCAACACTTTGGTTCCTGATTATATATCAGGAAGAAGTCCTGAAAAATCTAGATCACAATGTAGGTCCATGAGCATCTTGCCTCCGTACCTCAGCATCTGGAAGCTTTTGATTTCCATTCATTCTGCATTTTCAGAACGTGATGAATCCAGACCATTGGCAAAAGCACAGGGAATATGGAAGTTTTCAGGGAAAACCCCCAAAACCTAAACAAAACCTCACCCCCCCAAACACCTCAGAACGCTGGGCTACCATGGAGATTGTAAACCATCAAGTTTTTTACCAACAACACACTCATGCTGTCTGGCTCTTTTAGGCTACCAAGTGCTCTAGTATGAGTTATTTGAATATCAGACAGTTACAGCGTTTGTCTGTAACTACAGACTGAATTGGAAGTATGTGCTGAGTTGGCTGTGGGAGAGCTCACGTTGAGTCAGTGTCTGCAGATTCTTATTGATCGGAGAAGCTTTGCGGTCGATGCTGTGTACACTCCCAGCAAAGACTACAATGTCATAAATACCTGCGTTTACTTTTGAGACCACTGGTCTTAAATGGTGTGGGAAAGTAAAGAAGCAAAATAAATTCAGAGGGTGTTTGTACACAGCATCTCAATTTGTGGAAGGGTGTATGGTAGGATTTTCTGTAATACTCTCTTTAATTACAAGCCGAGGCCTCCTAAATACTGTTTAACCATTAAGCCCAATTATTAAGAGATCTCTTTGGAGTTTTGAACTCAACGAGGTTTGACAAAATTGTAGAAAATTGTTCTTTTGTTTATCCATTTTGGCCTTAGTTTTATTTCCTTCCAGTTTGTACTTAATATCATTAAGTGTCACTGAGAATTTGGTGTAATAAAATAAAATGCTCAAGTGGTTCATTGACAGAAAGTAGTGAAACCAGATTTTAAATTGATACATTTTTACTTTTTGAAAAACATTCTGTGCAATAATTACTGGTTTTAATGCTTATATTTTTTTTTTGTATCTCCCAACATACTTTGAATCCTTAGGCAGAACGTGCAGCTCTAACAAAGGAACTTGCTGCCCTTCAGCAGAAAAAAGAGCAGCTAAGGGCAGAAATAGAGAAATACAGAGAATGTGATCCAGACGTCGTTGAAGAAATGCGTAAGTGAAGTGATCTTTTGGTTGAAAAGTTCTGCACTTCTTTAGCTTAATATCTGGTATGCAGAGGTTAATCAAAGACTAGCGGCTTTTCTTCGTAAAGCTGAGCAATCAAAACAGGTATACAGACCTTTTTTTTTCATGTTCTGTTTTATTATGTATGAGGGGGTTTACTGATATTTACTCTGCCAGCAACTGAGCAGTTAACAAACAATCCTATAATTAAAATACTGTGATACTTTAGAATTAATATCAGGACCATTCTTTCTAGAACCATATTAATTGTATAACTTGTGCTGAACCCTAGAATATGTGTAGATAGTCTGATTCCCATTTACCTTCAGTTCTGTGCTTGCAAAACAGGTATCTGTATACTTACTTTGTCTTATCTATTAGAACATAAGCATTTCATTAGAGACACTTAATTGTCACTTGTACAAAAGTATGGTATCACACTGTTGATGACATGCTGGGCTTTGAATGGAGTTTCCCATTCTAATGGAATACAAGGAATGATGAGGGACTTCAGTACTTGATACAGAATTGGGCACTGAAATCTGCTTAATGTTCTCATCCTTAGCGTGAAAATGAAATACATGCAACTTTCATGTTTTATTATTAGGCTCTTACATGGCTACCCCAGCAGCACTGCATGTTCAGTTGCTGTAATGCCAGAGTGACAAGAAACAGGCACAGGCCTTTTTCTGAAAAGATATGTGGCTGAATCTTCCTCTTTCCTTATTCTTCTGACAAAGTCCTCAGCTTTAGAAGTGTTCTAAAGGAACATTCTAGAGAAAGCCAGGAACATAAACAGAGTTGGCAGCACACAGCAAATCTGCACAAATATTATTTATTTTGGGGGGCTGTGACATTTTTTGTCAGCTGTGTTATCTTTCCCCAGGGATGTAATGGTATGCCAGGGAATAAGCAAACTTGAGACCTGAGGTTAGTTGCTGTGCTGTAAATCCCTCGCTGCCTTCTCTCTTGAGGACAAGACACATTCCAGCTGTAAAAATGAATGAGGTTAGGCAGATACTGACAGCAGAGTGATGCAGTGTCAGATATTTTTACTGCTGAGGTACCCTTGTAGTAAGCATTGCACTGAATGGTTTAAGGAGCCTCTCTCTTGAAGCAGTCACCGTATGTTCCCAAATAGCAGGTACAAGAGGGCAAACTGCATTAGTTTAATTAGAGTAGTATCCTGGAAAGAGAAAGAAATGTACTGCCTGGTTACTTCAGTTATGCCCTTGTCTGTTGTTTGTTGGTTGAGGGTTTTTTGGTTTTTGTTTGGTAAAGTGTATGGAAGCTCCATCTGAACTTCTGTGATGGAGGCATGAACATTTAAGGGAGTTGGTGTGGATGGTGCTGTTGGGCTACCTGTAGGATTCCCAGGGGAATATACAGTAGTGTTTCAAAACTCATTTGTCCTTGACCTGAAGTTAAAAAAATTCTGCTTCATTATTTTGTGAGTTATTGTTGCACTGGCAGGGCATATTGTTGCTGGCAATGTATGTGTGAATAAATAGTGATGTCAATTTAGGGGAGTTAAGGTCTTTGTCAAAGCTGAATGGAATTTTGCAGGCTTTAGGGGAAAGAAGGAAAGGAAAAAAAAAAGGCTGGAGGGCATTTCTCCTGTTCCAGAGTCTGGAAAAGTGCAATGGCAAAACAAGTTGCAGGAAGTTATGGTATTTAGTGTAAGAAGGCAATAAAGAATCTCAGCCAATGGAAGGCATTCAGATGAACATAAAAGTTACTGCTGTTGCTTCACAGGAAAACCTTATTATAAAATTACTCATTCACAGGTTTTGAAGTATTCTCAAACTGCATGTGAGTGTTATTATTTTCTACTTCTGTACAATTTAGATAACATAATCCTTGTGATTATTTTCAGTTAGATGACCTGAGCAGATTTCTAAATCTAAATTACCTTACTTCAGAGTCAGAAATTAGAGATGACGGTTATGTCATATAATTGCACTCTTTTTAAAACTTGTATTGTCCAATAAAGTATGTTTTGTAATGGGCAGTTGTCACCTTCTACATTTGGGTTTTCCCTCTTCTTCCTTAGTGACTTCAACCTGTAAGGAAATCTTTCTGATGCTCAGTATAAAATTTCACTCTTATAGTTTCTCATCCCATATCATAGAGCTGCCTTGCTGCTTCTTATGGTATTTTAGGACCATATCACATTGTCATCTGTTTTCAGTGGCCTTCAAATTTGGTGAATGCTTTGCTATGTCTTTTTAGTTGCTCATTCTCTGAAAGGAGTATTGCAGAAACAAACCTATAGTACAGTGGTAAGCCTCATTAAAACATGCACACACATGTATTATTTTCAGGGTCAAAACATAGTTTGGATGATCCATAGCAAATATCTGAAGACTCAGCTAAAAGCTTAACATCAGCTGAAAGCTGAACATCTGTCTTGCTTCCTGAATCTTGTGGTGGGAAAGTCAAGTTTGACCATGTAACTAAATATACTATAATACATATTCACGAGGGGGCAAATTGGAATACTTAAACACTAACTCTGGTTTTTGCTGACTTCTCTGCTTGTCCTTTTAATATCAGTAACAAATGTTTTGCTATATGGTTTGGCTTAGTTTCCTTGACTTCTAATACAAAAGTACATTGAAGTATAAACTCTTAATGCCTGCTCAAGTTTACAGCATTTGAACACAGAGTTTCAGTATTTGTATGTAACAACTACCTAGTGTAAATAGCAGAAGAAACAAGATTTAGGGACTGACCACTAGAGGAAGCTACGTAATAGTCTGGTCTTGTGGATATATTCGGATAATTCCATTTTACAGGTAGGGTGTTGTAAAAATATATTTAGCAAAATACGTGAGTTTTTTTCTAATGACCTCTGCATTTCAGTGATGGTTGAAGCTTTTCTTTTCCACTTGGAAATGTTGTTTAAGGCACAGTTTATGTTAGGATTCAGTAATAAATTTTCTCAACATTAAAGGCAGTAAAACTGACAACAGTCACTGGAAGTAAAAAAAAAAAAAAGTGGTATTTTATACTTTGTTCTTAAACTTGTAATCCTGCTTCAGATGGTGCAGGATAGAACCCTTATTTCTCAGCTTTGAGGCATGTTTATGTAGGCTGGAAGATATTCTCATGGGAAAGCAGCCTTAGTAGAGAGATCCTTTCAGTAGAAAGGCTTATGTGACATAACACGAATGTATGCAAAGTTGGATGCATGTATTGCTGCTAGATTCTCTAAAGATTATGGTAGAGGACAAAGGCATGGGGAATGCAAGCTTACAATAGTTCCCAATTTCTCTAGATTTTCATAAAGTGAACAGAAAAAGCTGTACCAATCATCAAGACTAACCTGCTGCATAAGTTTAATTCTTTCTGCCTGCCATAGAGAGATGTTAGGGAGCTAATAAAATCTCTCAAAATTAATTCTATAGAAAGGTTTATCTGTCAACATAACTGTATAAATGATAGGGATGTTACTCTGAGTTGGTCAGCTTGTAACTGGAAACAGCTGAATCTTCACTGTGAAATAAACATTTCTAGAATTTCAAACTTCTTGTTCTTTCACAGTAAGTAGAAGAACGTTGATTTCAGTTTTATTAAAACATTGCTGGATCTTAGTTACTTTTTTTTTTTCCCCACAAAAGCCATGCTATGGTTACTGTGTGCTTTTGCATAGGACAGCTATCTCAGAAATAGTTACATACTAACTGGAGTAAG
The DNA here is from genome assembly GCA_013390005.1 of Calyptomena viridis. NCBI lineage: Eukaryota > Metazoa > Chordata > Aves > Passeriformes > Eurylaimidae > Calyptomena > Calyptomena viridis. The sequence goes on along the minus strand of WEIV01006057.1, from coordinate 89,191 downwards.
TGGCAACCATGTGGTATGACTGCTAATATTTGCGGTGCTTGTCTTACATGTTGGCTGTCAGCATCCTTCTTTTATTTAGCATGTTTTTAGAATGTCCAGTTACTGGTAATTTTTGTGTCTTAGGCTTTAAAGCAGTGATCTGAACATCTAGACAAGTTATATTCTCAAAAATTAGCAAACTACCAGATAAAACACATGTAGTAATTTTGGCATCAACTTTTTTACTTTGGCTCTCTTTATTTATTTCTATCGTGTAACGAGAGGCAAGTGGTTCAAATGGACATGATTTCAAACCACAAATATCCACGTAGTTATCCTTTTAACTCTTTAAATGTGTGATTTCGGAGACATCACTACCAGAACAGTTTAGGGTTAGATTATTTCCTAAAACTAATAATTACATGGCTATGCGAGAATAAGTGCTGGGAAAACAGACTTTACTGAATACCATGAAAATGTTATGCTATATGTAGTATGTACTTGAAAGTGTCTTTTTTCATTGTAGATGCTTCAAAAAATTCTAATTCTGATGTTTCTAAACACTGAAAATTTCAGCTTGACAAACCGTTGTGAAGAATTATATAGGGGTGTACAGGCAGTAAGAGAAAATAGTTATGGATTTTTCAGTTTCTTAATTCTTCTAAATATCTGAAGGCTGAATGCTGAAAAGTTCATATTGATTTAGCTACCGGATTTTGTGGGGTGTGGAGTTTGGGACTTGTTTTTTTTGCGTGGCTTTTTTGGGAGGGGGATTTGTTTTATTGATACACCCAGTTATTCTCTTCTGTTATGTTCAAAACAATTAGAAAAAGTATTATATTTGCAGACGTACTTCATGTTACAAAAACTTAGTATCAAGTAGTAGATTCTTGTGGGGGTTTCTTACTAGCACTGGGAATAGTCTCTGTTCCCAGAAGGGAAACAGTAGTGAAGAAATTAAATGAAGATTAGACTATTTTGGCTAATGGAGAGGCTTTAAAATGAGTTGTATCAGTTTTACTCAAAATGCATCAGAACACTGATAATTTACAAAAGGATTTAATGGATTTTCTTTTATATTTTGTGGCAAAGATTATTATTCAGAAAACGTATCAGAAAGTTATTTAAACTAAAAAGCCTTGTCAGCGGAATCAGTAAATGAACTATTAAGTATCTATTTTTAAAAATTTAATGATTCACTTGGCAAAGTGAAGCCATGAAGAATAATGAGTGGTGACCAGGACACACTGGACAGCTTAAGATGAGTCTGTATATATATATGTATATATGTGTGTATATATATATATATATATGTATATATATATATATACACACCTAAGACACAAAGCTTAAAGTGAAATGTGAGGGGTTTGACTGAAGCTGGACAATTGCAGTTGAGAAGGGTCATTTGGCTTTCAGCAGAAGGCCCTTTTTCTCTCTATTTCAGAGAATTTCTGTCTCTGTATTTGGACTCCAAAAAAGAGGTTACTCTGCAAGGAAAAACTGCCCTAAATATTTAGATGTGTGTACTTGTGTTTTTATACCTCAAACAAATTCTAACAAGACTATTCTTCTTAGGGACAGTCATTTTAAGCCAACTTACTTGAAAATGAAGCTGCATTTTAGCTGGTTAAGCAAAAAAAGCCCTAAAAAACAACAACAAAAGAATTTTAAATAGCTTATTTTGTGAATAGGGCTTGGCTTGGACACTCAGAAAAGAGGTAGCTGGAGGATCAAATCTTGGGTAACATATATAACTCCCTACTTAACTTGCCAGAATAGCAAATCTATTTCTTGAAATCAAATGAGAACACCCAATGAGGCTTATTTTTGTTCTTTCTGTTTATTTTGTTTCTTATTTATATTGGGATGACAGAAAAAATACGTAGATATTTAGAGTGAGAGGGTGATGGGTGAAATATGAGAGTAGTTTTATTGTCTGAGCCAGTAAATCCTTATGGCAAAAGCTGTTGAACTGCTTAGGAATGGTAGACACTTGATAAAATTTGTGATGTGGAAAATGGCTGCCTATGACTACATTTATGATACTCCTTGATTTAGAAATGAATCGGTAGCAATCCTTTTGGCCATGTTTTAAAGCCCTGATGGAACTAATCTATGGGTCATTTATATATGAAACAAAAAGGCTTTTGTGGAGTGAGTATTTTCCTTCTGTTTCCCAGTGTTAAACCTGCTAGGTTAGTTGTGTATGGTAGTGTTCATTCAGAGTGTTTTGGTAAGTTACGGTGATGCTCAAAGGAATATACTAGTTTATATCTTTTCATGACTTCTACATGCAAAATTAGGTCAGGAAAAGTATTGTGGATTTTAGTTTGTTGTCTTCAGTGCTGAGTTGCAGAACTGTCAAATGAAGTTTTCCCTGGCCTTGTTTAAAAAAGTGTTGCCAGTCTCATATGTTATCACCCATATTTTATGGGATGGTATGTTACGTTTTCATTATGGATTTATCTAGATTAGGACCATATATTATCAGCGTATATTCCCAATATTGATACCACCTTCTCTGCTATTTAACTGCAGAGTTTTTGCAGAGCAGATTGTATAAGTGCAAGACTAGTCTTGGCACTGGTGGTATATTTGAGGGTATTTCCAAGGGTTTTTCTTTCTTCCCTTTAACATCTTATGACATCATTTCAGATATCAGGAAAAAATCCAGAACAGAGAACTCATTTGGAAGAAGAACACGGGTTTTTTCTCTACCACTGTAAGAGACCTTTGTAGACTGAGAGAAGGTTTGTCTGTGGTGTTTTTTGACTCAGTTTTGTATGATACTGTGGTAAGGAAAGTAGAGAAATAGAATCCTGATGAAACAGCAGTAGCGTGAATCTCAAACTACTAATTTGTTAGCAATTCAGTATCAGAAAGGAAGGTAGAATTGATGAAGCTCTAGAATATGGTCTGTAGTGTCTGCATCTGCTCAGTATTTGTATTAATGAGCTGGGTAATATAAGAGAAGATGGGATTTTGTTACATTTGCAGATGATGAAACTAGGAGAGACTACATGGACAAAGGACAAAGTGGGATTTCAAAACGAGAATGAGAAATTGCAAAGATAGTCTAAAAAACACTGAATAAAATTCAGTAGTGGCAAGTGCAAGGATGCACATGCATTCAAGGATATTGTGTTACACAAATGATCTGGAGCAGTTGGTTAAGGGGGAGGGTTTGAAAAAAAGGGTTATAGCAGTTGAATGTAAGAGTTTTTGTTGTGCAAAGCAAAATTGCCATTAAGATGCAGAAGTATAACCAATAAGGAGATGTATGAAATAATCTTTCTGATCAAGCTGGCATTAGTGCGGCATCAGCTGTAACACTGTCAGTGTTGGATACCCTACCTAATTTACTTCAGAGTATTCATATAACTAAGTGGTCTGAGTAGATCAAAAAGATCAGACGTTGAGCAATCACATTCTAAGATTTAGAATTCTAAGATTTACAAAAATAGGGCTCAAAAGGTTGCTCCCAGTGGGTTTTGCGTATCTGCACCTCTCTCAGAAAAAGGAAAGGAATAGCCTGTTACTCAGATTCATGGAGAAGTTGGCAATAAGTAGTAGCCTTAAATTGCAGAGAGAGAAAAAATTAAGTGATAAACTAATGGTAGCAACAACCAAACACAGAATTAGACTGTCTGGGAAGTCTAATTTTTTTAGTAAAAGCTCTAATACTGGAAACCTTGAAAACAGGCTAGAAATACTTGAGAAATGGCATAGGTAGAGTTAAACATTCACTGAGTTGTGGGTACACAGACTGGAGGACCTCCTGTGATGCCTTCCATACTCTTCTCTGCGACTTCTGTGACACATAAAGCATGCAGCAGATTGCAGTCCAAAACTGGACAAAATCCATGGTGCTCTGGGATGGACCTCCTTTTGAAATGCAGTTCAGCAGCACAGAGGTTTGCAAATTGAATACAAGTCAGCAGTGCCTTGGCAGCCAGGAGGGCCAATGTGTCCTGGGGGGCATCAGGCAAAGCATCACCAACTGGTCAAGGGTGGGAATTGTCCTGCTCTGCTCTGCACTGGTGCAGCCTCACCTTGAATATTGTGGCAGTTTTGGGCACTGCAATATAAGACAGATTTAGAGCTATAAGAGAGTGTCTGAAGGAGGGCAATGGAGGTGGTGAAGGGCTTGAGGGGAAGCTGTATGAGGAGCAGCTGAGGTGACTTGGTCTGTTCAGCTTGGAGGAGACTGAGGGGAGACCTCACTGCAGTTACAACTTCCTTGTGAGGGGAAGAGGAGGGGCAGGCACTGATCTCTTCTCTGTGGTGACCAGTGACAGAACCTGAGGGGATGGCCTGAAGTTGGGTCAGGGGAGGTTTAGGTTGGATATTAGAAAGAGGTTCTTCACTCAGGGGGTGGTTGGGCACTGAAACAAGCTCCAGCACCAAGCCTGCCAGAGTTCAAGAAGTATTTGGATGATACTCTCAGGCACATGGTGTGACTCTTGAGGATGGCCCTGTGCAGGGCTAAAGGTTGGATGCAATGATCTTTGTGGGTCCCTTCTAACTCAGCATATTCTGTGATTCTGTGAAGTTCCTTTAGTGAACTTCACTGTGAAGGTATGGAGTTTATTAGTGAATGAAGTGGGGGAGGGAGGAGTTGTGCACAGAAAAAAACAAAGTGTTGTTAGGCAGCCCTGAATCAAGTTGGTGTGCTTGCTTCTGTTTTGTAAGCATACTGTTTCCCTGGGCTCTTTGGATAAGAATAGATACGTTTTAGTTATGCAACTAAGATCTCAGTGTGGGTTTTCAGGTACAATACTTGAAAGCTAAATGGTCTTTCTCTGTAGGTACCTCAAGTGTAAGAGCATGTCCTTTGCACAGAGGAGTTTTTTGGGAGCAATTCTGACAAATTCTGTTGGACATTTTTCAAGGAGACCCTGTGTACATCCTGATGAAATTTGACAGTGTGACCTTTTCATATGGGACAGAGGGAGTTTTTGCTGATGAGACTTGACACTTTTTTCAAACACACTGATGAAGATCACAGACCTTTTAAAAGCATGTTTCCAGCAATGTGGATCAGCTTTTTAGTAGCTTTGCTGTGCACTGCTATGTCTCACCATATAGGCAAGACTAGCACTATGCTCAGGTTTATTTTCAAGCAAACATATATACAAAAAGATGTTGCAGCAAAAATGATAATTCATTTGTATGTCAAAACTTCTTGAGTATTTTTCTGTCACAAATAGCTTGTATTATGTTCTATGCTTTTCAAAATAGTTGTAGATCAGCAGGTAGCATTCAAAATCATAAATGGTTTTTCTTGTAGTTCTGAAACTTTATTCAGAGTTTAAAATAAGCCAGTATAAATAGTTCTGTTGAATTTGTGATGTCATTTATATGAGAAATCATACTTATGCATTGACTTGAATGCAGTCATGAATCCTGAAGCATTGTGACTTGTTGATTAATATCATGGGGATAAGTGTCGTGTGGGATATTGGAGCGTGGGGGAAGGATGATGTGTTATTTTGGATTCAGAGGAGTTGACAGAATTCTGATGTGCTATCACTTTTCTGCACAGCAGCTCTTTATTCTGCTTATAAGAGGAAACACCTCTTTGGGAAGCATGAGAGAAGGTAAAGATTTCTAATAGTGCAGAGGTATCTCTGGCTAATACATGGTCACAAAACATTCTTCTAAAGCCCTTCTTGCCATATTGCAATTCACCCTGGTGACAGTGTTGCAGAGTACTTATTCTTGAGGATACTCAAATACGGACTTTAAGAAGCCACTTCATCACATAATTGCCATAAATAGTCTCCAATGGCGAGCTACAGTCTTGTGATCAGAGCCGCTGGTGTCAATTTGTGAATGGGCACGTCAGTAGGACTTACTAGGCAATTATTTTTTGTACTTCTGTGGATGACAGGTGTATAATTTTCATGTTCACCTTCTACCGTGGCCTTTAGAGATGGGCCCTTTTTTCACATGAGATGTTTTCATTAGTGGGAAAAATTTTGAAAACTATGCATCATGTGATATAGTGACGCTGCTCCATGAGAGGTAGGGAAACACAAATCTGTCACAGTGTGATGATGGCAAGGTAATGTTTCTGGAAAAGTGAGGGCAGCCTGTGTGCAGGAAAATAGATAACTCTGCCAAAGGCAGTGGAGTCATTGGAGATTCAAGTTCACATACAGTTCTTATGGTAGTTGCTGTTTTTCATCTTTGAATTCAGTCTAAGTGAATGCAGAATTATTACAGGAATTCAAATCCACCTAATGCAATTAATTTACCCTGACCAGTTTCATGAGAGAGATTGGGAACCTTTGGGCTAATAATCCTCACTGGTCCCTGAGAACAGTTGCAGCTGTTCTCTGCATTTCATGCAGAAGAATTGCCATTCACACTAAAATTTCTCCCTTGCCCACGTGCTGAGGACTGCAGTTGTATTTTGCACATATCTGCTAACAGTCCCACAGGCTGATGGATGACATCTCCTTGATAAAGTGCTAGTTCCCTCTGCAGTTCTGTGCCTTGTGAGGAAATCCGTATAATTTTCTTGTCACATTAATTGTGATAGGTCAAAACTGGCACCAAATTATGCTAGCTTTATAAATACAATTAGCTTTTGTTATTCTATGGAAATAGAAGTTTTGTTTATACATAAAAACATTACTTAAAATAATCCTTAAAGTTATCCTGAAAATGCCAGAGTAGGATCTAGGAGATCAAAGAAAGCTATAGCTCTTTATCCATTTCCAAGTCTTTAGATGGCTGTGAGCTGGTTCTGGCTGTTGAAATTTTAATGTTTTTTTACTATAGCTATTGGAGCTATAATATGTTGCCTTTACAGTCTGAATTCTATTCCATGACTGTGTCCTTAGTATTCCTTTATTGATACGTGCAGGACTTAAAAAGACTTTTACGAAGAACCTGAAAATAGGTTTGGAAAATGTTTGTGAAAAGATGATAGTGGTGGTTGCTATCACAATTGTTTCTCACCATCCGAAGTCTCATAGCAACACTAACTTAGTATATATATATATCATGTCAATGAGGCATGTAGAGTTTTTGCCTTCTGTGGAAATATTTGAGACTTCTGCAGGTTTTGGCCATTCAATTTTGGAATACAAATAGGACTTTTAATTCCCACCACCATGCCCTTAAAGGAAAAAAAGGGAGAGAATCTGGGGGAAGGAGGAAAGAAGAAAGGAAAGAGGAAGCTGTAGTTCTGCAGTATGCTGAGAATGACTGTGGGGCTTCCTGAGCCAGATCAGAAATATTGTGATCCTTGCTGTGCTAAGATGTGAATCAATGTATATTGGCGGTTCAGATTTGTTCAGAAAGGTTGCTGTGTTAGTGTTTTGTGCTGCTGATCTTCACTCCTGACCAGGTGCTGTCCATTTGCTTTAGAATGCTTCTTAGTGCACCTCTGACAGCTGTTCATGTGCACTTTTGTCCACTGTGTCCTGGCCTGCTCCCAGATACCTGCAGGTCACTGGTAGAATGTCACTTACTTACATTGAAAAGCATGTTTCCAGCCCTCCCTCACTTTCTTTTTAGACATTTATTGCTCCTGGATCTTCCTTTCCCTACCTTTACTTTCCTGTAAGGGAATACAAGGGATTGTCATTATGATAAGGACAGTCACAGATGCTTAGGATAATGGTTCAGCTCCCAGAATTGGGGCTTTCTGAGTTCCTCGCAGTTCTCCAGAGATACCTGGGACTGAGGGAAGGAGAGACCTCCACAAGTTTTGGTCAAAATTAACTCTCTGACTCTTAGCCTTTCACTGTTTGAGGCATGTTTCCAGGTGTGTTTTGCTAACTGTAACAGGTTGACCTTGGCTGGACACCAAGTGCCTGCCCAGTCGCTCTATCCACCCCCTTCCCAGCCAGGCAGGGGAAAGAGAATAAGATGGTAAACAACTCATGGGTTGGGATAAGGCAGTTTACTAAAGCAAAAGCAAATTTGCGCACACAAAAGCAAAGCAGAAGATAACAAGGTTTATTCTCTACTTCCCATCAGCAGCAATGTCCAGGCACATCCCAAGAAGCAGGGCTTCAGCAGGCTTAGTGGTTTCTTAGCGGGCAGCTATTGGAAATAATGAATGCCCCCCCTTCCCACTCCTTCCCTTCGGTTTTATGTGTGAGCTGATGTCATGTGGTATGGAATATATCCTTTGGTCAGTTTGGGTCAGCTGGACTGGTTGTGTCCCCTCCCAGAATCTTGTCCTCGACTGGGGAAGGAACACTACAGTCCCGATGCTGTGCTCAGCAATAGCCAAAGCACTGGTATGTTATCGATGCCCTTCTAGCTCCCAATGCAGAGCACAGCACTCTGTGAGGGCTGCTATGGGGAAATTAACTCCATCTCAGACAGATCCCATACAATCACGTAACAGACTAGCATTGCAAGTCATGCTGCTGTACACACACTGGTGTTTTTGTTCAGTTTTGGAGAGAAAATGCAACCTTCCATTTGCTTTTTTAGAAAATGCCAAATGTGCCTGAAATTCTTCAGCAGAGGATACAGGTATGTGCTTCAGCTAAATAAATGACTTATCCTGCAGACATGGGAGTGGGAAAGTCTATTGAAGTATTGTTATAAAAATAGGTGAAATAAATATGTAATGTCCAGAACAAATGGATCATTTTGTTGCTTCCATGCAGCAATTGTATATGTTTTCAGCCTATGTGCAGATATATAGGTAGTGTAACTAGAGCCTAATGGTAATGAGAACATCTGGAAAATGTTGCCTCCTGTATTGCTTGCCTCTACTGCAGGTTTGTCCTCTCATCGTTTTGTGCAGTTTCAGTATTGGAGCACTACTTAGTAGCTGCCAAAAATCAAGTTTACTTAGAGCAGCCTTGGTCAGCAGGAGGATCAGCTCCAGCCAAGTTTGGGACCCAATGGTAGTGGTGGTTTTGGCAATTAGCCAGTTGCCCTTAATGCTGTTGCCTGAGTTTCTCCTTTTTACAGTTTACACACTTGCTGTCCTGCTTCTTCTTTGGAGTATACATTTTTAGGTTCCCATGCTATTGCTGTCTTTAGATCTTGAACTTCCTACACACTTGCTGTCCTGCTTACCTCTTGGTTTTTAGACCAACCAAGAGGTTTTTAGACCAACAAAATGGCTGTGTGGTCCTCTGGAGCTACAGAACAGGCAATCAGAAGTATCATGAGTTTTAGTTAGTTACACCCATACATAAAATAGGTGTGTCTGGGAGGTGTCTGTTTTACTTCTTCCCCTTTTCCACATCTTCCATGTATGTATGCATACAGATCACGAAACCAATGAAAGTCCCAACAAGCAACTATAAAAGCCTACCAGAAAGTAGTCAAGGTGCAGATTCCTTTGTTTCTGTCAGTTCTTGTGGTGGAGTTGGAGGCTTCTGGAAGATGCTGGCAATGACGCAGATGTGACTGATGTCTTCAGGTGACACAGGTCCATAACTACCAAAGCCTGTCTCTTGTTCTTCTTTTGGGCACAGTGTTGGTTACAGCAGGTACAATTCCACAAGATCATAGGCAATGAATCATAGGCAAGAGTTAAGCTGATCCCAGGAGACTTAAATCTTTGCCTTGAGATAGCTGAATGCTCAACCTGTAGCCATGAGACAACAGCTGAGGTGAGATGACATAATAGTTTCTGAAGATAGATGATGTATGTTTTCCCCACCCCAAATTAAAACAAAAGAAATATGAAGGGAATATTTAAGTGAAGGAAATGGTGGTTAAGCAGACTCCAGTGCCATCCTGCATCAGAGACTGTCTCACTTGATGACAACAGACAGTGCAAGCTGTATTGTTTGCATGAGCTTGCTCAGGCTGGTCATGAGGAAAACAAGGGTGTCTTGAAACTTGCCAAGCTAGTTGGCATTGCTGTTGATAAAATATGCCTTATGATCTAAGCAACTTTCGGTGTGGCAGAATCCATACTTGCTTCCCTGTGGTGCTATCATATACATGGGTGTCTGGGCCAGCTAATGGGAAATAGCAAGCAGCAAACACTTGCCTCAGCTTCTTGTGAATGTGTTTCTGGGACACATCATGTGCCTGAGGCTTTGCAAGTGGCTTTTTTTTCCCCGATTTTGAGCCCCCTGGCAGTAAAGTCGTGTAGGGGATGTGTGATCCTGATTTCTGAAGGACTGAGGCAGCCTCTTCTTTGATATTCAGACAGATTGTTTGAATGTCACCTTCACCATCCAGAAGTTCTGCCTTGTGGATCTTTCCACACTCTACCGTGACACTCTGCTCCTAGTCTGTGATCAATCCCAGGAGCATGGAAAGAATGTTATGGTTAAAATACTTCTTCATTTTATCTGTATAACTTTTACTCTAAGAAGTTTTTGTTTGGTTTGCGGTTTTTTTTATTCTTTTATTTTATTTCTCTGCTATTTAAATCATTGAACCTACTGCCCACTGTGGGATTTCCCCACAGCTTCCTGCTCTCACTACCCTGTCTTCATTTCTAGCCACAACTCGGCCATAGGCAGCGACTGCCATTCTAACCACCCTGTTGGTCACATCAGCCTTCTCTCTGACAGAGGTAGGAAGTCACATTTTCAGAACACATGATCACATATGTGTATTTTAACACACACAAGCAATGTTTGCAGGGTGACAATGCACCACGCTGCTACTATTGAGGGGTTTTTTAGTGCACTGTACCATATGGCCACTGGGCTTTAAGCACAGGGCTGTGTGCTGAAAGCTGCAGGAACTTAGAGCCGCTTTGGGATGCGGAAGCAAGGGGCAAGGCTGGTTAGCTGCTTCAATCTCAGCAGAAAGTTCTGCTTTGCTGGTTGCAGGTGCTGTGGAATAGGTTGACTCACCTGCCATTAGGATGCTATCACCTTGCACGTCTGGATCCATGGACTTTAATGCTATCCTACTATCCCCCACTTCGTACCAAACTTCAATACTTGGAGTCAAATACAGCTTTCAAGTTTTACTAAAGGATTTCAGAAAAATGCTGAGGGAAGTATCATGACTAATATATTTACAATCCTGACCGGTAAAAGCTCTTACGCTGCAGATTTGCTTTAAGAAGTGTTAGGTTAAGTACTGTTCCAAATGCCATTAGCTGCAAGTATGTTGTCAGTGCTGCCAGTCATGGAACTGAACAAGTGGAGATGGCAACAGTCAGCAAAGGAAATAAGGAGTGTCTCTCTCAAGCTAGGAACAACTTGAATTTCTGATGCATGCAATCAAGCAAAAATGCCATCTTCTCACCCACTCTGATTTTTGCCCATCTTTTTTGCTTTTCTTCATGCTGTGCTCAAACTTGCTAATTGCAAGCCATTTTTAGAAACTACACTGGTTTTGAAATGTCTTATTACTCCAATTTAAATATTTTCCACATCAGTTACTGAAGTATTATGGATAGAATAACGAGTACTTACCTTCCTGTGTGCTAGCAGATGATTTTTGAACATAATTTAATCTTGCCTGAAGTATAATCTGTATAACAATGGATACCTGATCATATATTCACTTCGGTACCCCTGGAGACAAATTTCCTGCTGACCATTCAAATGAGTATTATCATGCAAGTACTAACAAGACTAACTGGGAATAACTAGGTTATGTGTAGGCGTGAGAACCATAATAATTCTGATAAATTCCCACGTTACAAATCGACCTGCTTGATTTGATTTGGTACTTACTTTAATGAGAGTAAGGTGATCTAAGAGGAATTTTTCTCGATAGTTTTGCCTCATGGAAACTACAAAAGCTATTGGTAGGAATGGTAACTTACTATTATGTATTTAGTTCTGGAGTGGTGGTAAGGAAGGTAAGCCAAGTTTAATAACCAGAAACATTATTTTGTCTTCATTTCGTTGAAGGGGTTCTCAAAGCCTGGGAGACTTTCCAGAGCTATATGATAAACTTTTGATTTAATGTGATAGACTGCTGCCTTGTCATTTTCCTTATGTATATGGAGTCATGCATACCCATGCGATGGATAACTTGTCTACTTGTGTATAGAGAGTTGTGTATGAAGTATTTTCCATCTCTGTTGCCTCCGCTATCTTCAGGCCATGTATCTAATTCCAATCTTGGTGCAGACAATTAAGCCCCCAGGCAAGTCAAACTTATTTTAAAATACACTTTAAAAACTCTCAGTTGTTTGTATGGTATCTTTTATATTCTTTGCTCCTGTTTTCTTTAACCTAGCCTTGTGCTTGCTGGAACCTTAAAAGTGTAAAACAAAAGAAGTGTTTGGAAGCAGTAGAATAACTTCCTTATATTTTATGGTTCCCTAAAAATGACATCAATAAAAATTTAATTTCTGTGTCTTGAAACTATGAGATAATTTTACTGTGTTGTATGCTTATATTGTTGTTCTTTTTCTCTGTTTCAGGCCAAACAAACCAAGTGGCCAAGGAAGCAGCCAATAGATGGACTGGTATGTATTGCAGTGACACAACTTCACACTACAGCAATTTCAGTAAAAGATGTACATTGTTAAGAATTTTAAATTTGATTAGGACTTGATGTTGGATAGTTCTCACTTATAAAAGCATACAGAAATTAATTTTCCCTATAAACAATTGTGATTCAAAATAAAGAATGCATCTTCAGTTTAACTAAACGTGAGTTTAGTTATTTCATATGACATTACAGATTTTTCATTCTGGTGCTGCCTTGTATACTGTGTTAGAACCTGCAGCTCATTTCTTTGGTTGAGTTAAAATCTCTTAAGATCAGGAAAACAGTAGACACTGTACATGGTGGTGCCCAGGTATTCAGAAAGTTTAATTCTATTCTGAATGTTCATCTGTTTCTAAAGAGTAGAATGCTTTGTGGAACCTTATTGCTGCAATGATGTGATGGATGCTGATATAAAGTAGGTATTTCTCAAACTAATTTTTCAGCTTTGACATGCAGGAAAAATCTTCCTTCCTTGAGAAAGATTACTGTGATAACATTTATATAGAAGTTTAACTCAATTTTCTGTTGTTGCTTAGCTTTGCTATATTGCATTTCCATTTTGCAGAGCAGGCAATTTGTATGTCCTTTTTTTAAATTATTTATAATATTATTTGTAATTTTTTGTCTAGAAATTGATCTCTTACTGATGGACTGCTCACTATTATTGGTTATGCCAAGTGCAGCAGGATATTTTTGTCTTAGTCTTTTGACTACTATTATTTTATATCTTCATTTGCACTGGATTGTTTACTGCATATGGGCAAATTAAATTATGTATTTGAAAATAACTTCTGAGAATGCTGTTCTCAGGGCTTTCTGCTGTTGATGACAAGCTGTTCTCAAGGCCTCGAGTGAGGAAAGGAACTATGCCTCGGCCTATAGAAATTACTTTGCTATTTAATTAGACAGTTAGGTTGTGTGCTGTAGCATATTTTTCTTTCAAAGAGACAGTTTTAAAACCTAATGTGTGATGGTTAAAGAAAAGAAGGTGTTCCTAAGGTGTGCAGACACACAGAACACTTCCTCTGTTAAGGAATGCCACAATTTATGCGTGTTAAGAATGACATAATGAATTTCAGTCAATCCTGCAGTGAAAAATTATGTTAAATTGAAAAAAATTTAGATGTCCATATAATAATGTGATGCTAAAAGAGATGTGCTGACTAAAAACTTCTTGAATGTCTTTTATTTACCTTTCAAAAAAGGTAGTGTCTGAACACACATGACTGGAAAGGACCTTTATAGCTAATTTAAATCCAGTTTTTGCAGTTGTAGACAGTCACACAGTAGGTGTCTAGTTGAAGAAGGACCTATAAAATAGTTACCATGCATATTCACACTTACCTTGCCACTATAGCAGGCTTACACTGTAATTGTAGGTTTCAGTCTCCTACTGAAAGAGGAGCAGGAACGATAAAGAAAACCTCCAAAAAAGAGGGAATATTTTACTTAGCACTGAGTAAAATTAGGTTATGAACAAAAGCCTTCTGTTTTCTGTTCAAAATCTACTTAATGTTCTCTACTATGTACCTTTTTCATACACAAGAGATATTTTAAATTGAAGGATTTTGTTGTAGCAAAGACTATAATTTATGCTTTTTTAAAGATTGAAAACTGAATGTTTTTCATTCTGTTTACAGATAACATCTTTTCAATAAAGTCCTGGGCCAAACGTAAATTTGGATTTGAAGAGAGCAGGATTGATAAAGGTTTTGGAATCCCAGAAGATTTGGATTACATCGATTAGTGTTCAGCTGATGACTGACACAGTTGTACATAGCTTATTATATATTCACAGCTGGCATTTATATGTGTATCTAAATCCTCTCCAAACAACTGACCACCCTTTAGTTTGCTGGTTTTGTCAAAGTTAATAAAATTCTAAAAATATTTGTTGCGCTTTTTTTCTTGAACTCTGTAGATAGTTAATCTCTTGGTTTCTTGTGTGAGACAGACTCAGAATCTGCAGGGGTAATAGGAAATAATTATTATAGAGTCTTGACACTGGATTTAACTATTCCTTAACTGGGAGTAGTACTTAAAGCTAGAAGCTCCAGGGATTTATGTTTAAATATGTTGAAGGCTTTGGAGAGAGAACAGCAGAGGACAATGTGGAATAGAAGAAATTTTTCCTTCATCTCACCAATGAAATAGAAAAGGGGCATAATCTGTTAATGGAAAACAGTGAGACAGGAAAGATGTGAGTAGAAAGGCTGAGGTCTGATTTCAGGTCATTTTTTATTGTGTTGGCAGAACTGCTTGTACATTTCTTGATAAAATTTTGGTTGTTGGACATCGTCATAGCTGAATCTATTCCAGCAAATACATTGAATTTGACACTGAGAAACACTCTTGACCAGAGAAGCTAACTGCATAGAAGGGGGAACAAAGAGCACCCATCCATTCACAACAGTGCACTGAGATTTAGGATGTTTATGTGGGATGTGAGAGACTGAATTCAATTTGCTGTTCAAAACTGAGCACCTTTGGGTTTAAGCACACTTTTCAATTTCAGGCTAAAAAAGCAGCCAGCCAAAATAATAACAGATTTCAGAGTGTTTCATTTTTGTTTAGTGAAATTTCACAAGCACCTTGCTTTTTATCAGCTTCTGAGTCATAGTTCTGATCAGTGGCTATACATGGCTATAGAAAGAGAGGTGGAGATTAGAGACTGTGGATTGTAAGATGGATTTTTTCCCCACATCTCTGGAGGATATAAGCTTTACACTTAGGAGGCAGGAGGGCCTGCTGCAAGGTAGATGTGTGTGTTGCTAAAAAGTGTCTGTCTGTCTTTTATGTAACCTCTGATGAGAGCGCTGCTGAAAAGGTGACATTTAGCTGGAGATACGCCCAGAAATATCTCTACTGTGACCTTTCCAATTAAAAAGTTTCCTATCAGTTCAGTGCATGTTAAAATTCAAGGATTTCAGCTATGCCCCTGGCTATTGTCATCTCATGTCTATGAAGACAGCAAAGTTATTGGGAAGATAGCAAGTGGAAGATTTTCCTCTCACAGAGATAGCATAACAAGTTAATCTGTTGCCTGAGGAAAACGTATGTGATGCCTGGCACATAGTAAAATGTCACTGTGCTTCAATTTGCAATGGGGATGTTTCCTTTTATGTGTTTGGTAAGATTTTATTCCTAATAAGTTCAGTATTTAGCATACGCTGTGCTAGGCACTTAGTCCAGCTGCTGACTGGTAAAGGCGTAATGCAGGTCAGTGGTACTGAGCTGAGTGCAGTGCTCCTTACCAGGCTGCCTTTTGCCTCACAAAGGGGGTGCTGTGCAGCAAAGCTCTGTGGTTGTGCCAAACCAAAGCATCAGTGAACATGTAGCTTGGGTGGTTCTTGCTCTTGGATTTTGTGCTGTGAAACAGAAAAAGCGAGCTTTTTTTTGTTTATTCTACAATATCTCGTGTTTTGGGGTTTTTTTATGCTAAACATGTGGGTTTTTCTTTGACTATTCTGTACCACCTAACAGGTGTCAGAAGCTCTGGCATTTTAGAGCACATAACTGCCATACACTAGAGATGATGACTCAAAAGGTTTGTTTGTATGAAGGAACATTGAGCACGGGAAAGTAATTGATGTTTTTTGCCTTTTAGAATCACTTTCATGTGGCTGACCACCTACTTGTCAAGGAGCCTCGGTAATTTATGGCCTGTAGCAACTAGTGCATCAAGACTTCCTCTGGTACCTGTAGGGATGAGGGTTTTACTGCTTTGGCTACTTCCCAAATTCAAGAGAGAAATGAAGATGACCAACTATGTAAGTTTAGCTGCAATATTGTGGCTTCCTGTCTGTAGGGTAAAAGCATTTTGGACTATTACAAAACCACTAAATATAACAAGTATAATTCAAATAACTGTACTTGAGGTGGATTTGCTTAGAGATGCTCCAAGTCAGCATGAGCAGTACCTTTAAAATGTCAAATACAGTGTTTTTTGCTTTGGACACAAACCTTGAGTAGTTCAAGTGCAAAGCATTTCTAGTAACATAATTTTCTGTAAAGTTTTGGGTTCATTTTACAAGTACAGAATAGAACATAGACATACAGTTGTACTCTTATTTTCTGCTCCTGTCTCTATTCTGATGTTGGTTAGCAAGCCTGGTGGGAGCATGTGTCTGCTTTTGTAAGGACACAGTTTTGGAACAGCCAGAACAGCAATTGTTCAGCTAAAGAGAGGAAGGGAAGAGGTGGTGCGTTGTCAGAAACTTATGCTTGTTCCTCTAATGGAATAGATTTATTCTGTACTACCTTTCTCGTGATTCTGCATTTTTAGTGTAGGTGAATTTCAACAAGAAAAGCAAAGCCAGATCCTTTCTGTGACATAAAGAGATATTTTGTATGTCTTGAATATTCCAAGACTCTTTCAGACTGCTGCATCTGCCCACTCCTGGAAGCTTTTCTTCTTAAAAAGATATACAGCAGACTGCTAAATCTCACGGTATGAAACCGTGTGGAATTGTGTGGTTTGAGATGTATGTTCACTGAGGCTTTTGTTTTCTGCTGAGTTAAAAGTTAGTAATAGTTAAAATGATTTTCCTTCTTCTGAGATGTTTTTGGATATTAGCCTATAGAAAAAATGAAAACACTCAATCTGATCTTGTGTCCCGATTTGTTTCTCCAGAGTTTCCTTGAGGTAGAATCTGCAATATTTCTACGGAATCTAATATGAAAATGATAGAATTTAAATGCTCACTTCACTATCATTCTTGTGGTTATGTCATAGCTATTTTATGTATATGTCTTCCTCTTTTTTTCTTTTTTTTTCCTTCTGCCCTATAGGGTTTTTGCCCATGTAAGGTAAATATTTTCAACTGTTAGAGCTAAATCAGGAGGTCAGGCCTGTACTACAATTCAGGTTTTAATTAAAGCAGCTACTAGTGCAATGTGTGAAAATCAAAGGCAGTTGGTTTTAGCAGAGTCTGCAGCTCTGACAGAAACAGTATCAGGTGCAGCTTTTCAAAATAATCTCTTGAGGAGTTTATCTCTACAAGTACCAGGCTGAGGTGTTGTCTGCTCTTTGAGACTGATGCTGATTAGCAACTGTGAAGCAACCTGGACACAGGAGAAAATATTTGTTTCTACCTGATCTTCTAGGAAACCTTACTGGCTTAAAGAAAGTTTGCTGACCCTGTCTGTTCTGAAACAGCCTATTCTTCTTTGGCTTTTCTTTTAACTAGCCATGTGCGTGCTCTGTACAACAAGGAATGTGAACTCTAGGACTCCCTTTGTGGTGCTTGCAGCGTGTTAAATGTTAACAGTCACAAAGATTTACATTTTGACATAAATCAGGTACTAAACCTTTCATTAATTCATCATCTGAAATGTCATTGCTGTTTGGGGGTGTTTTAAGAGGGAGAATCCAGGCTCTGATGCAAATGGCACAGTGATGCTGTGATCACATGGCAAAGCTAGAACTGAAACTTACTGGAAGAATGAGGGGAAAAGAAACACAACTTGTGATGGTGACTAAGAACTTCAATGCAAGAGCTCCTTACAGAGTCGTCCTGTCACACAGGCATATTTCCACTAGTCAGGTGATCTGGCTGGTGCTTATCTTCAGTTTGTTTCTTGTAGAGGTAAGGTTTGTACAATCATGTTTTCTGTCAGTTATCTCCTCATTTTCCCTCCCAGTGCTCTTAAATTACCCAGTGATTTCAGCCAAATTCACTCTGAGGGACTGTGGTATGAACTCGCAATTTATCTGTCCTGCTTGGCTGGCTGCCTGATAAATACAGGCTTTCCCTTTCCCACCTACAAGTTTAGGGACCTGAGAAGGGGTAGAGCATGATGGGGGGTGGGAGGAGGAAGCAAAGATGTTAAAGGTAACTGTAAAAGAACTGGAAGCATTTGGTGCCTGCTCATGGTGGGGTATATGTGAAGCAGCATTGCTGGGGCTGAGATGGGATGGTGTGTGCATCATTTCAGTGGGATGGAACAGGGAGCTTCAACAAGCAAGTCTTTGACTAATTCTCAGTGTCACACATGGTAGCTGCCATCTAGACACAGTGCCTGTGTAAATATTCTTGTGCTTAAGGGGTCTGCCTTCACAGCAGGGATAGCCTTTCTCTTCAGCTTCTTTTTCTCCTTGCCCCATTTGCGTTTTCTCTTTCACTCCTCCACTGTCATTTCCCTTTCAGATCTGCTTACAGAAACTACGTGGGCTGAACAAGCAACGCACTGCAGTCTGTACAGATGGTTGTCTGTCTTACTCCTCCTCTTGCTGACACGCCTGTCAGTGCACACACCTTCCAGTGCACAGGCATACAGGAAGGCAAGCATCTATATGTTAGATTTGTCTCTGCATGTGCAGAAGGTTGCATGTCAAGAAGACTAGAGGGCAAAAACATGTGAACACCACCACAAGCACCACTGAACTTTTCAGGGTCACTTGAGAAGCTTTACAGTGCCCCACAAATGAAAGAACAGTTTTTATGCTATGAGTAATGTGGTCATCCAATCACTACCTAACCTAGTCAGAAAAGTTTTCCTTATGAAAAAAAATTACTGCTGAAGTATTTTATAAAGAACAGTTTTCAAGCAAAACCTGCTGGGCAATTTTCTGTTTCCAGTGTCTGATGAAGAGCCAAGTTATTCTGAGAAAAGATGAGCCTTTCCACATGAAAACCTTCATTTTAAAATATACTCTCTCCTTTTGTTTCAAAAAACCTTACTGATCTGTTGACAACCCCTGCTAAAAGTAAATCCTGTAAGCAATCTGAGGGGCAATTTGTTTCAGGTGAGATGACAACAAACCTCAGCTGTGCTGCAGCTGAACCTCAAAGGGAAAAGCTGTTTAAAATTAAGGCTTCTAGAGAAAGCCAGTGGAGGAAGAAGTTGTGTTTGAAGTGAAAAGGGCCTGAGTTACCACCTGCATATTGCAGCCATGTCTTACAGGGACTCGCCTCTTTCCCTGGACACCATGTCACCTTCCTTCAGGCTGCACCTTAGTGGCATTCTGGAGATGGTATTTTTATGTTGAGGTATAAAAAATTTCCTCAGTTTTGCAGTCTACACTGGAGAAAATGTTTGTTTTCTCTCTTCCCCTTTCTGCTAAGAAAAAAAAGGAGAGGAAAAAAGTCAATTGCATCATGTTTTCTAACATTACCATTACTAGCCGTGCAAAATTACGCCTCTGGCTGATCCTAGCAGTCTGGAGGATTTTTTTAAGGAATATAGAAGTCAAATTTTCATACTTTGTTTTCAGTTTCTCAGAAAAAATGAAGTATTTATTGAATCGGATTTTTTTCCCGTGCTGTACTTGGTCAAAGACATGCTCTCAATGGCAGAGATGCTTTTTGATTAGTTTTTTTGATGAGTATCAATTAATCATCATAATAAACTATATTCTTCTTTGGCATTTCTTTTCTACTGAAATATATTCTAGGCAATATGCTCTTTACTATGTTTTTAAAAGTCAATCAGTTCCTGAGATTAAAAAACAAAAAAATCAAGGTTTTGCCGCAGACCGGTTTGTTATTCCATGGTCATTAATATTGTACCTGTTTGAAAAGGAGATGTAAGAAATAGCACAAGCAAGTTATACCAAGTGCACCAAAATATCAGTCTCTGTATCATCTGGTGAAAGGCAAGAAGCCTGGATCATATGTTCCATTTTTGGTGTAACTACCATCAAAGGCTCAGTGAACAAGTAATTTTTTTTAGATACAGTGAACAAAGCAGTTTCATGTCCATCAACTTTTTCTGGTCATTTCAAGTTAAGCTGTTATAGAAGTGCTGGTTTGCTGTTCTGACCTTAGATTGGAGGTGGTTAAAAATGAAAATAGCTAAAATAATTCAATTTAAAAAGTTATGTTCAAAATTGGATAACACGTCTTTGAAGCTGTTTTTAACAAGAACAACAAAACAGTCCAGGAGCCTTTCCTTGTCATTAACTGTCTAAATCCTTGGAAGATTGGACAAACCTAGTATAATCATGCATGTCTGAGTAGGACATATGTCTTCACTCTCTCAAGTAGGCATGATCTAAAATCTGCATTTTAGGGTTGAGTATTTTCATTCTTATTCTTTCTTCAATGCTTATGCTAGTTACTGAAACAAAGAAATTTGTGTTAAATGGCCTTTACTGAGAGGCAAATTTAACTGATAACTTGATAGGAACTTGGGGAAATGAAAAAAGGGAATTTAATTTCCAATTTTTGGTTCTTTCTAAACTTTTGCCTTATCAGTCTTGAGCCAACAGAGTGGGCATTGTCTGACCTCTGGTTTGAACCAACTTACCAATTACAAAACCATAAATAAAAAGCATTGATTCCTGACTTGCTACACAAATATTTCCCATACCAAACCACCAGCCACATCATGCAGCTTTTGGCAGGGACCAGACAGAACACAATAGTGACAGGTTTTCGTAAAGTTTTTTGCCTTTTTATTGTTACTATTATTGCTTAGTATGCCTCCATCCTGAATCAGGGCCGGAGGGAGGAGGGTTCAGGGCTTAAAAAGCACAAGCAAGATCTATACTTAGATCCACCTTTGATAGTAGTTCCCCTCTCTGCTCTTCTAGACAGCTTTATTTTTGACAGCTTTATCCTGCCAAATGCTTATCTTGGCAAGTGAGTGGTGAATAGTTGTACTCCAATGCAAGTGCTTTTGCATCATAAACTACTATGCAATAGTGTAAGCAATAATTTACAATTAAATAAAAAAAATTCAGAGGACCAGGCTTGCAGATGTACTATGGAGTCACTGAAAGAAACCATTTGATGTCAAGCTATCTACTTGATAACGTGATTTTTTTTTAAGTTTCATATTTCAGAGGTTTTAGTTTCATTCACTATGCCAATGCTAATTGCATGGTTCTGTCACCTCTTGTATGAACAGCAGCAATAATAGTGGGACACAGGGCCTTAGCTTTTACTAAAATGAAAGATGTTTTGCCAAGAAGCCAGAAGAGAAAGTACATTCTCAGCAGAATCAGTCTCCTTGAAAAAAACATTTCTGCAGTGAAGTCCTCACAGCTCACTTGATTTCTGAGTATTTCAAAAAGCATCCAGATTTCATTAAGTTAATATATTTTCTCATCCACTTCTGTACTCACATCCTGCAAAAGCCCAGGGTTTGCCTCTTGTCTTTGCTCCACCTGACAGGTGTCATCTTATCTTGGGTTTTAGCCGTTACAGGCTGGCCCTGGAAGCCCGAGCTGCGAGGTTGTTCTTCCAGTGCTGTGGGTGGCTGTGAGCAGAGATACTGCTCCTCAGTTACTTGTGTGCAGAGAACAGCCTCGTAGCTGGAAAGCTGAAAAGCTCGATAGCCTTGTGTGAAAAATATTTGTGGCAATGCTAGTAGACTATTATTCCCGTGATTTTAGAGCTTAATGTCCACATATGTCTCTGTTGAAGTCTGTATCCAGCCTCCCATCCCTCAGCCTTCATAGTTGAAGGTGAAGCAATAAAAATAGAAAGTAAATGCAAAGCGGAACAGACTGAAGATGAGTGGAAGCAAAAAACCTCATGACTCCTACTCTGAAGTCAACATTTTAACACTATGTGTTGAGAGAGGCCCTAGGGGGTCCCTCCTACCTTTGCTGCCTTGGGGTTTCTCAGTTTCCTTTGCCTGTGTGGCAGCTGCAGGAAGCAGCAGGATCCATAAGTGTAAAGACACTGTGGTGACCAGGAATGCTGCCCTCCTCACTTTGGCCAGTCATGTGTGCCCTTGCATTTGACAACTGTGAATTTTCAGACTGCCAGGGGGAAAAAACACTTCCTTCATAGTAAAACTGAGTGACACAGAAGAAAATGACAAGCCTCTGACTTTTGCATGCTGAGATATGCGGTGCCAGTCAGCCTGGCCTAAAGCTGTGTCCTGGGAGAAACTTTTGAGTCTCAGGTCCATAGCTTTAAAGGTCATAAAAGCACAGCAATAGGAAGCTGTGACTGTTCCATTTAGCATTGCCATTCCATGCCACTTTAAAACGTGTTATTTTTGTTCCTTGGGTCATCTGGTCACCTTATCAGTCCAGTTAGGGGAATAGGGGAATGGGATGCTGATGGTTTGCTATCCTTTAGAATAAGTTCTGTACCACAAATGCTTTCTTGTTATTCTCAAAATTGGTTTCCATGGCAACTGTCACTGGAACAATCTTTTTGTCGATGAAAAAAAGGAAAATAATTTCCTTTTTAGGAATCCTTTGCTCAGCCTAGTAAAATTCCCTTTTTGCTTGAACCCTGTTCACCTCTAGGGAATCAGGATTCTTATCTCCGTTCATCTCCACCAAGTGTGCCCAGAATTTCACCCCCACAATTTCCTTCTCCCACTCCTTTCTGCCTTTTGAGTTTAAATCACTAGTTTTTTCTTCAGGGATAAAAATCTGTGAGGTTCATGCTCCAGAATTCCTTGGCATGTGGATTCCATCTTATCTACTAGCCAAAGCTTCTTGAATTGCACCTGATTTTTATAAAAACAGAATAATTTGCTGGAACGCTCTCTGCAGCAGGTCTGGGAGGCAACATAATTCAAGATGCTGCTGGATATTGTACTTCTAGCCTTTCCCTCATTGCTGATTTCTTTTTACAGCTGGGCCCCAGGATGCATTTCAGCCAGAGCACTTGATGCCAAGGCAGAGCCCGGTAATCTGTAGTACATTGTGGAGCTTCTCTCGAGGAAAACTTGTGATTGCTCAGAGATTAGTCATGCAGAGACTCTGCGAACAGGCCTCAAACTCTACGTGTTTTGTAATGTCTTGCTGCAGACACAGCTGTCGCGTGTCAGAATGAGACATGAGATGCAGCTTTAGCCCGCTGTGAAGAAAAGTAGCTCACTCTGCAGCATCAGGCAGCTTCAAGACTGAAGAGCTTTAGTGGAAAAATATGCTTCAGTCAAATGCCACTTAAAGTACAGTTGCATTGCATCCTAGCCTCTGGAAGGGACCGGCCTGAGTATATTTTCCACAACCATCATAAACAGTATTGCTGATTTTTTTTCTTGAAATTATAAATTTCAAGAAAATTGCATTTTATTTATACCTCTGTCTTACCTGCAAACTAAGGGAAAGATCTTACTCTATAGTGCAGTTTCTCAACAGAAGTTTTCCTGGCATGCTTTAAGCACAATACAATCTCTTCTGCTTCTGGCTCCCAAGCATTTTTCAACATCTGTCTGGACATCCCTGGGAGTTTGGAGTACAGCTGTGCTAAATGCCCTGTGAGGCATTTGGGCATCTGTGTCTCTTCAGAGTTTTTCAGGAGAAAAACTTCTTTTTTTCAGGAGTTTTTCAAGTTCTACTGAAATCACTGGAAGCCTAAAAATCTGCCTTAGTTAGTCTCAGTTCTCTTCCCTGTGGCGACTGGGTCAATTAAAGTAAATAAGGGAGATTTTGTGAGGGTTTTTTTTCACTTAAGCTTTCTGTTGTTAAAGACAGCAGGATTGTAAATCATCCTTTACTGCAGGAACAATTGAGCCTGATTCTGGATACAGCAGGAATACTCAAACTAGATCGTTTTGCTTACTACTGTTTTCAGAGCCCCAAATACCTTGGATAGGATCTGAGGTCTCAACAGAGGCAATAAAGCAGACTATTTTTTTCTGAATAAGAAGTCTCATGTCCTTTTTTCAGTTTGAGAATCAGTTTCATCCACATTTAATGCTTTTGAAGGATGGATGCATTACCTTCAACTATTTAAAACAGAAAATAAAACAAACCAAGTTTTAAGTTTTGCCCATTATGCTTTTTTCCCTTGTTTTTTTTTATTAGAATGCAAGGGCTTCCCAGGAGAGTCAGAGGTGAGTTTGCACTCTTTTCCTTGAGAAAGTTGCATCAAGCATCCTCTGTTTTCACATGCTCATCATGCTAAATATAATAAAGAAAATATTTTGAATTTTTCCCAAATGGATGGAATTGAATGCTTAGGTTTGGATAAAGCAAAGAAAAATAGTCTAGCTCTCCTGCTGAACTGACTGATGAGTTGGCATAAAACTTAGATGTTTCCTTTTGTAGGTTAAGAGTTAGAGTATGTCCAAGCAAACTCTTACCTCTAGTTCCTATGACTATGAATCATGGGGAATACACGGTTCTGATTTTTTCATGTTACTTCTTGTTTTTCTGGTTACTTGCACCTTTTAGAAATATCAGCCTGTTCTCCTTGCTATTGTACATCGTATTAGGATATAAATAATTTCAGAACATTTTTGCCTATGAATTTTTTGACTTATTTTTTACTTGTGGGGATTTTGTTGTTTGGGGTTTTTTTTTATTTTCTGTTGGTAAGGTGATTACTGAATGAATACATTTATTGGGTTTGATCATCCATAATACTACAGCCACAGACAAATTCAAGTAGTGAGGCATGAATTCAGAAGTCTGCATTGAGTAGCAATCTGATTCTTTATATGCTCAATTAAGAGCAAACAAAATATGCCAAGAGACTATATAGTTCCTTTAAGCAGTATTTCTAGCTTGAGTGGTAATATGCTTTTACATCTGTATAATTTACTGTCCCTCTCTGTCTGTGTAGTCCTGTAGTTCATGCTCTTTATACATGGCAATTACTGGACCACAAATGTATTTTCAAGCTGAACCTTTCACCCATTTTTGCTGTAGGAAAAACAGTTACATCCTTCCTCTTGGTGTTTCGGGGAATCATGGTAGTGTTTAAAATGCCTCTTGAGATTCCTATGCTAACAGTTTCCAGCATATCTGTAAGAGAATATTACTAACATCAGTTCTACTTAATCATTTAAAGTCTTTAATCTAACTGTAAACAAGAAAAAATAGTCAGTTGATAAGTGCACTGGTGAGTGCACACATAGGCACTCCTGGACCTGAAGTTTGGAGACTGAGAACAAGGTACCAGAGTTACCCCATGTGCTTGAAAAAAGGTTTGAAGTACCTTGACCTAAGACTGTGTGGTTGATGAACCACCCTTCCATTGTATGAAGTACCCAAAGGGAAAACATGGGCAGTCGTTGGCCTTGTGGCATTTGGGCTTCTTCTCACATCAGATATGGGGCTTTGGGCAGTTGCATGGTGGTGCAGGTTCTGGAGCAGTGCTGGATAATGCCCCTGGAGAACTGAACCTATTCAATGGGATTCTGTCCTGTTTTTTTCCAGGACTTGGGTGAATCTGCTAAACTGAACAATGTTAGTGGTGAGCAGGGAAAAGGTAGGTGGATATTCACTGCCCTGCAGATCTCAGGACACAGCTCTAACAAGCCTACACTCTATTTCTGGCTGGTTTTATTTTGAATTTGCTACTCAATTTTAATAACTGGATAGATCTCAAAGTTGGAACAAAACTGAGAGTGACGGGGCCCTCAGCATCCCCCAGAGCTTCAGCAGGGGTGCTCATCCATGGTTTCACACATGCCAGCCAGCTCCTACATGGCCCAAGGCCAGGGCAGAGTGGAGACACGGCACTCACTGGCAGGCACTTGAGATCCTCTGGGACCTGCAACAGGAGCATGTGCCATGCATTAGTGGGGCAGGAGTGCACACAGCTGCAGGAGGCTGTCACATTCCTGGGCAGTCTCCATATGCCCATCTTTCTCCTACTCCTCAAAAAATTAATACACTCAAAAATAGCTTAGCTGCAGGGATGCATTGTAAATTTCCTTAGTTTAAATGAACTGGTGTGGGGACTATAACCCCATCTGAGGTTAAACCGGGCATATACTGTTGCCTGCCTTTTTACATCTGGGAATAAGCTCATAGCTTGTTAACAGTACCTAGCAAGTGAGATAAAAAAAGTGGCCTTAAACCCAACTCTGGCAAGGAGAAAAATCAAATGGAAAATATGCATTTTTAATAGGCCACTGGGTAAGTATATAATAGCAGAACAACATTTGCTGTAACCTGATATCCCTCAGGAATGAGGGAAAAGCTGACTGCTTGCTCCACTGAGCCAAAAAATAAGAAAACATGTAAGTGCAAGTGTGTAGTCAGCAGCATAACGAATAATGCTTCAGAAAGCTGAGAGCAAAGCTGGAGTGTTGAATGTTAGAAGGATAACAGTTTTACATAGGAATACAATTTATTATTTGCAACCTATTTGTAGGCCTGTTTCCAGTATCCTAAAGAAAGTCCTGATCCTTCTGTATTTATCCAGTCACCAGATAGCTGTTTCGGCAGAATCTAGGGAAATATTTCATGTTAGCCATCTTCTCATTTTTTGCTGGAAACTAAACAAATTTTGGATGTAAAAGTATAATTCGTTACAGTAACGAAATGTATTTCCTAGGGCAGATGTGTTGTTTTCAGAGGTCCCCTTGTCTGATGTTCTGTTAAGCCCATTAGAGCAGCTCCGTAGTTGCATTTCATTTGAGTGTCAGTCAGCATATACAATAGGTTTGGAAAAGCAGCCCTGCATGGCCTTCAGGCACCTGGCAGAGTATATTTTTGGCACAGCATGCGGAGAATTAGGCATCCGACTCCTGTGGCTGACGATGTGCACAGCTTCTCATCCATACCATGCTGGAGCTGTACTCCTTCCTGTCCAGCTGTGAGTGCCATGCTACTGGGAATAGCTGGTGAGCAAAGGGCCACAGCCCCTGGGATGTCAGTACAGCAGCTGAATGCATGCATATCCCTGGGGAAAGGGCAGGGGTTCTGTGAGGTGAAGACCTGTGCATCAAAAATACATTCCCCTAAGGAATTGAAAGTCCCTGCAATTATTTGGAAGGAGGCTGTACAGTGCCTGTCATTTTCAAAAGACAATGATAGCAATTACAGTTGCAGGGAAGTGCAGATGTACTGTGAAAAGAAATGAACAAGCTTAAAATTGCTTTCTGGGAAGTAAGTCTTCAAAACATTCACATCACTTGGTTTTTCTGCAATGCTTTTCTAGGCAGCATTTGAAAGTGAATTAGAAAGTTGCAAATGTCTAGGCTGATCCCTGGCTATAGGAATAAAAGAAAAAATTAGCTCTTTCGGCTCTTTCCAGGGTGGCATGGGCCTCCCTGCTCCCCATGGTGCTCTGGGGTCTGCCACATGGCAAGGGCTGCAGAGACTCCTCCAGCAATCAGAACATTTCAGGTGAGAGGGTGATGAGACTTCTGTCCCAGGGCAAGGCGTTACTTCCCTACCCATCCTTGGCTGAGCTGTCTGCAGGTACCACTCAGCTCCAGGTCGGAGCGGGGGGGGTGGGGCACGTATGTTTGGTGTCCTTTGAGGAATGCTTGTTTGTAACTGGGCACCCATGACTGCCACCCCTGGAAGAAGCATCCCACATTCACATGTGATGTTTGACTTCAGTGGTGATGGAGCTGGAGGCCTGGAGAGGACTTCAGTACCCTGTATGTGCAGGACTGCCATGAAATATTCAACTCTTGCCTAGGATTTTAATGCTTTGTGTGGTA
Source organism: Calyptomena viridis (assembly GCA_013390005.1). Taxonomy (NCBI): domain Eukaryota; kingdom Metazoa; phylum Chordata; class Aves; order Passeriformes; family Eurylaimidae; genus Calyptomena; species Calyptomena viridis. Next base: position 61,480 of record WEIV01006057.1, on the reverse strand, counting down.
TAGGTATCCAGAAAGGACTGTTGTTGATGCTGTGGGTTGAGCTTGGGAACCATCACTCTTCCTCTCTCCATGTCAGATGAGTTGTACTACTCTAACTTATCCAGTTGTACTACTCTAACTTACCCTGTTACCCACTCCACTGCTCCCCATGCAGCCTGGGTGCAAAGCAGTGCCCCTCCTCCTCCCCCATTAAAACCAGCCCTGACACGAATACTATCAACTGCCAGTGCTTTGGGGTGGTCAGGGCAGCTCTGTAATAGCGTTCCTTGTCCTCAGGGAGGGATTCATTCTCTCTCTTGTAGTACTGCAACTTTTCCCTAAAGGATTAGCCCCTCACTTATTCACTGAAAGAGCGAGGTGCTGGGGAAGGGCACTCAGTGAGAAACTGCAGTGCGCGGGTTGTCTGCAAATAGGTGAGACGAGAGGTCGGGTCGTGCCCAGAGGTGAGAGCTCTTCATGGCAACACTCGCACAGCAGGCAGGGAGCCTGGCCCCAGCTGGAGAGCCTGACCAGTGTTTGCATCATGATGCCGTGGCACAGAGCTGGACAGAGACAAGCACCCTGGGTTCTTTGGGGTTCTAAAAAAAGAGGTGGCCTTAAGGCTGTGGCTTGAAAAATCCCTGGTACTTCACAAACTGTGCACATTACATTGTTTTTCTAAGTTACCTAAATATCCCCCTCAGTTTCAGATGGAAGTGAAACTCTTAGGTGCTGTCATAACTGGCGGGGAGGTGATGGGGAGGGAGGAAGGATAATTTTGCACAGCAACATCTTTTTTTTTTTTTCAAATGGGTTGTTTGATCAAGTAACTGCAACTGGCAGGTTTCCAATTGCTCCCCTAACTGCCCTCTGGCCCATACCACGAAAAAAATAAACACATTCAACTTCTTTTTGTTGCAGGAGAACATCTGTGACCCATTAACTTTGAATTCTGGACTGCACAGCCAGCTTGGAAGCATGGCTTGGGCAAATTTGCCATTTGCTTCTCCAGAAGTTTGACATTGCTGTTCTCTAATATTTTATCAGCATGTTTCTTTTTGGTTTTGTAGCACTTCAGGACTTAAAGAAAGAGCTACAGCAGTATTTTACTGTGTTTTAGCCAGCTTCTAACAGTATTGTCTCAAATTTGGGTGTATTTTGAATTTTTTTTTACTTTTGTGCTGTGTTTTTTCAATGTTCTCAGAGCATCTTCCTCCCTCAAGAGTATCTGCACACATGTGGAAATACTGCATCCTTGACAGCTAAACTCTTTTCTAACATACTGTGGTACTAAACTGATTCTGGTTGCTTTATACTTTGACCAGGTTTTAACCCTTTGGACTAAAATTTCACATGCCTGTTATCTGCCTCCAACTAGGTTTTTTTCATTATTTTCAGTTGCAATGAAAAACAACTCCACTGGACTGAGATTAAATAAGACTACATTTTACCCCCATTAAAACCTTCTACAGCTATTGAAGTTGAAAATTAAGCCACATGGTAATTCTGCCATGGCTCACGCCATCTCCTTTTCCAGTCCATCGAGCTTTGCCGGCAGCTGCGCCCCGATGAAATACTGTGGTTGTACGAATGAGATGCAGCCTGTGAGACATGACGTGGCTCTCCAAGCACTGCTGAGGTGTGCCTGACTTTTATTGAACAGCATTTGTCATGATGTGAAATCCTATTTTACTGTTTTATTTCTAAACCTACTCAGACACCATGGCTTTTTACAAAGCTGGTATTTATTACACCTGCTTGCTACAGACTGTCCTGTTCATCTACTTACGGGCATCCTGTACCTGACGTGATCCATGAGGCACTATTTTACATGGATTATTCCTATTTTTGTGTGAGTCTCCCTCTCCTTGTCATTCTCCCTGGTGATTGAGAGGTTGCTGCCAGTGGCCGAGCACTGTGGGTTTCATCTGGCGAAGCCCTACAAGCCAGGAGGGGGGACTTTGTGCCACTGCAGCCCGAGGACCTGTGTGACCTTCACCACTTGAGCAAGGTGGCATGGGTAGGGTGGAGGTTTATTTTTGGGACACATGAGGATGTTTTCCTCTTGTCTTGAGATGTTACTGATGTGGTTTATCATTCCAGTTATACAAATTACATGCTTTTGCCTAGAAACAGGGACAGGTGGGGTTGTACACTGAAAAATGAGTGCCTGTTGGGAAAGCACAGTTTTACTGATGCCTGTTTTGCTGCTTCTCTTAGCTCACAGATAGGGTAGTTCTGCATTTAATGCTGCTTTTTGCTCAGTCCAGGGATGTCCAAACCACTTACACCAGTGCGGTGCCGCAGGAGGGGAGAGTCACGGAAGCTGGACGTCTCCTGGAGGCACGGCTGCTGTGTCACCCCTTGTTTTTATTGTCTGTGCTCTGGCTGTTGTTTTATTCATAACAGCTTAGAAACACACATAGCAATGGCTTAGAAATCATTCCAGAATGAGAGAATAAATATGCATGGGTACAAATCTCAAAGGCAGGAAAAAATTAAGGATGCTTTTCTTCCCCTTGGTCCAGGTGTGACCTTCAGCAACAGAAACTCAATGTGCACCCCAGATTTTCTGCTACCCCACTCTTTTATGCCTAGGTACCGCCAGGCTCTCAGAGCAGCGTGTCATGTTTTCTACATGATGCCATCACTTCAAACCGTGCAGTGAACTCATGGGTTTAGGGAGTCCAGCGTCATTGTCTCTGAAGCTTTCAAAGCTTCGCTTTAGTTTTAAATGCCTCTTTAAGCACAGACAATGCTCCAACAGGCTTGCTGAAACTAAATGAAGCTTATAAAGCTTTGAACGCTATTGTAACATGGTGGGTCCCGCAGGAGACTGCAAAATCCTGCTGTGTGCAAGGATCCACCACGCTTTCAAGTGGATGCACTGTATGTGCTAAAAAATGTAGGCAGAGCAGGGCAAGGAAAGGACAGAGCATGTCAGCATATTTTTTTAATTACCTAGCATTTGATTTATACTGCAATGGGAACATTGCTTTTTAAAACAAGAATGTTTGCTATCCTTTCTTTAGTACTCAGAGGAGTTTGGTATATATATATATGTATGTGTGTATGTATGTATGTATACCTGAGATTCCAGAGCAAGCTGCTTTTTTTGAATAGATCGCCTAACCATATTATTTTTCTTGTCAATCTTTCATAAATTGCATCATTAAAATAACTTAATATTGTCCTACATTCATCAAGTCTTCTGTGTGATGATACAGATGCTTGTTTTACCGTGCAGATTTTTTCAATGCAAAATGCATGAGAAGAGGGAAAATAAGAAAAAGTAGGCCAGGTAAGCACCCTATTTTTCTGTCTATGTTTAATCACAGCCTAGAAAGTCAAAGTTAGCTGGCAAAAACTCTGCTTAGAAACAAGAGCTTGATGTTTGTTATCTGCAGTAATGAGCACGGTGTCATTAACAGCTTATTGGGGCAGTGTTGCTGCCTGTTTGCTTTTCAAACAGGCGATGGATGGGCTGCTGACCCAGATTGGCCGCATAAAACGAGAGCGATTCCTCCCTGACAAGCCCCAACAGTGACAACTGGTCATTAATTGTAAAAATTCTGCCAGCGTGTGGTTTTAGAAACAATTTGTACTTCTTTAATTACGCTGCCAGGGCAGGCTTTGTCCCAGACGCTCTTATCAGGCTGAATTAGTCTTTAAAAGAATTAGGCTCAGCCCAGCTAGAGCTGCACTCACCATCTTCACTAAAAATCTTTGGTAGGAATGGCGGGGGGGGTGGGTGTGGGGGGGGGGGGCTTGCGCAGTGGTGGAGCACACGACAGTAATTGTCACCAGAAGGAAGAGAGAAATTCTTGTTCCCGAAATGTTTTATTATTCTAATGATGCAGAGGGGCCCCGATGGAAATCGCAGGCCCACTCTGCCGGGAGTTACACAAACATCGAAATGGAGGGAGAGTCCCTGCTCCCAGAACGCTGGTTGGCTAAACAAGGCAGTGGGGCAAACGCCAGGGAGAAAACGGAGGGCTCCTTATCTTCAGTTGTCACACAGGGAACCAAACACAGACATTTATTGCTGTACCCTGCCAGGTCCTCTGTTGCTAGTTTTTTTCCCCTCCCTGTGCACTCACCCATGAGCTGATCTTAGGGGAACAAGTAGCCCTATGGCAGAGGTCAGTAGGACCCGGTTATCCTCGGGTGGGACTGAGCCCCTGGTGATCTGTCTGGTCACCGGCGGTGAGTGTTTGGGGAATGGCTGCTCATTTGGTGAAGAATGAGCTAGCCGGGTGAGGAGATGACCCAAGTGAAGGTGTTATCTCCTCTCAATCTCTCTTTGCGATTTGTAGTCTTATCAGGGGGGATTTGCCATTGCTGCACTTGCCGATAAGGCTGGTCCCGAGCGTGTGGAGCGGGTGTGGGGATGTATAACCATGGGCCTGATAAAGCAGAACCTGACGAGGGAGGCCACTGAGGAGGGTGAAGAGATGCCCTGAGCTCCACCAGAGCCTGATGCAGACCCCAGGATGGGCAAATTTCAGCTTATGCCAATGGGGCTTGTCACTGATGATTTCCCGTCTGGGGATGGCAAGGTGAAGATAACACTCCAGAGCAAGCTGACCACTTCCATAGGGCTTTAAAAAAATATATATATCATATTTGGTGCATACTGTCTCTCAAACTGCCCCTAATGGAGATACCTAAATAGATGACTTCTGTTGAGCATTGACTGCATATGGTGCAATACATGACTGCAAATGAAATAATTGTATACTTCAGCTAGAAAGGCTTCTGCTGGGCTCAGTTCCCCCAGAAATTAATTTTGCCTAGTGTTTCTGTAAAGCCTCACATCTCTTCTGAAAGGCAGGTAGCTATTCCCATGCTGCAAGTAATGGGGATTTGTAATGGCATTTAGGGCTGGATTAATTTCTGTGTGCTTTGCGTTTTGCAGAAGTTTACAGCAGTATCTCTAGACTGCTGTAGGTAAAATGCAGCTCGTTTTTGTTGTAGTTCAAGGGCAAGGCAAACAGTAAAAATAAATATTTCAGCAGCACATCCTACTACTGAAAAAACAAGTCAAAGACTCTAAAGTATGACAGCACAGGGATTTGTTTTGCATGAATAGTAAGTATATGTACAGCCTCAAAAGAATCTTCTGTAGATGGAAAAGAGCATCATCAATAGGTCTGTGAGCTTTGAAGAGTGCTGGCATATTTGCAGGTATCTGAGGATGCTGCACAGTCCACACCAGGTTCACATGCGGGACTGTGCCCTCCCAGTGCACTGTCCAACAAGTTCTTCATCCAAATATTTTAGTGGTTGTTTGCTTTTCCAGGTTGAGGGTGGTGAATCTATTGGCTCTGGATTAGTCAGTAATTTCTGAGGAACAGAAGGTTACCAGGGTAGCCTATCAAAGAGGGCCAGTGGGGACATGCCAGCAGACTTTGTTTCCCCCTGCACACCAAGCTCCTTCTCACCAGTAAGGTCTGCAGTGAGACTAGAGGAGCAAGGTTGCTCTAAATAAAATGGAGCTGTGGCAGCTAGAAGGCAGCAAATGTAGGTCGGATGCAGTTGGAAAGCTGTTGGTAGTGGTGCTGATGTGCATAACCAGACGGTGAGGGACACGGTGTTAGGGATGCCCAAGCTGCTTAAAGACAACATGAGCAGAGTTGCATGCCAAATGCCGGCTCACTGCAGGCAGTGCTATCAGTGAGGAGAAGCAGCGCAGCCCCCACCACGCTGTGAGGAGAGGTAAACCTTCCCTGGGACCGGCACCTGCCGACTGTGGCCGAGGGAAGCATGGGTGCTGGAAGACACAGGGGGTCTCAGGTATCCTCCTGAGCAACTGAGGCCAAGAGGAGCAGACATTTCAGGCTGGAGAAGCCCAAACACTCATTCTCCTGATTACAGAGCCTTACCTGTGAGGAAAATCTTCCCCTTCTGCTTCCCTTTTGCTCTGCCCACCCAGCACTGTCCCTGCCGTGTCCTCCACTGTGCTCTCAGTGGTCGGTGACAGCTCTCCAGGTTTACCTGGTGCTGACTCGGGAGCATTATCATGTATATAGCAGCAGGTACACTTCATTTCATTTCATCTCAAACACGAAGAACAGTCCCAGGCATATTTTGGGGATGCATGGATGCACAAGAGCAGGAATGTAATTAGGTTGCCTGCTCCCATCTGGTGTGTCTTACACAACGTGTATCTTTCCATCCAATTATAACACCTGCATCATGGCCCTGATTTCCTCCTAGTTCTGCCCATTGCATCTGAAAAACCTCCAGAAAGCAAAGTGTTCCGTTTAGTTGGGATGGCTCTACCACAACTGCAGAAAGCCTCATTCTCCGTGCTCCCCAGCCATTTCCAAAGCCATGAACATACCTTTTGCTTTACACAGGAGAAGAGGAAAGCGTTTCCCAGGTAAGCCTGGTCCTAGCCTGGACTGCAGCTCTGACCACCCTTCTTGCCTAACATTTTTAAACCTGCTTAGCTAAACCAAGACTTGGGAACTTCAGAAGAGTTCCCCTCTAAACCCCTACATATGTCCAGCCAGACCCACTCCTGCAGGCACTGAAAATGTAGTTGACTTTTAATTCAAACAGGCAAAAGATCATCAACTCATGCTGACATCACTTTTTAAAAACTCAGCAAGAAAAAGCTAGTAAGTTAAAACAATGCTAGTCTACAGGTCTAACTGGTATTCCAACTGGGACCAGTTGCAGTAGTGATGAGAACAGTTCCCTGCTGAACACACAGCATGTTCACGGTGCCATGCAGCCCCTGGAAGGCCTTGTCATATAAAGTTTATGCCATTATAATCCTCTTTTTTCTCTAAAGCAGCTATTCAAGCACTTGTCCAAGCATAGATGCATGTGTGCCAACAGAGAAACATCCAACTATTCTTATTTTGAAAGGCTGTGTTTCTCTACAAGCCCCAGGGCCCTCTGGGACATAGGTGGAGGGATGTCAGAGTGTTCCTGTACCCACTTGTGGGGAAGCCCATGCAATGATATTAAAGACACAGGGGGACAGGGTGGAAAACAAAAGACCCGTTTAATGGGCAGAGAGCAGGAAAAAAGGGGAAAGAGAGGAAAGCAAGAGGATGTGAGCAGGAGACAAGGCTACATCGTTATATATTGGCTGTTACACAACAGTGAAGGCCAAAGTGTTTTCCTTTAGGGAGGAGGTCAGCACTACTATTGTGGAGCCCCATCCATGCCTACAGTCAAACCTGGATGGACTCTGGGTGGGAAAAGCTTTTACAACACCGAGCAGAGAGGGCAGCTGACCCACTGCTGATGGGGACCAAGGTCCCAAACGGCCTCATGTGTTGTTTCAATTCAGGGCTGAAAATGGGTTTTGTCATTTGTTTGGCTGTATTTATGAGCCTTTGGTAAGCAAGTCCCATGTAGCCAGTGTTTGTGTGACTTACCATGTGCGATTGGTTAAGGAGACCAGACACAACTTTGGGATTGTGCAAATCTTGTTAGCAGAGTATTTGCTTTATTTTTCTCCTCAAAGGTTTGGAAAACTAGTTTAACAACTGTTTTTTCCTGTAATTTAACCATTTGAGGGTTCTGGGGTTTTTTTTTTAGCAAAAGAGAAAAGTGCTTTAGAATAGGATTAGAAGGACATGCAATGCGTGTTAAAACCGCATGACCGGCACAGAACCTCCGGGTTCTGTTCTACACTTCTGTTTTATAAATGCCATGTAATTCCCCGAGAGACCCAATTCCCTGAGAGACCAGGCAGGCACCAGAACAGTTGCTTAAAACCAAAACGGATTTGAACAGCAGCAGCGATCCTCCAACACACACACAGTGCAGCCAAGCACAGGAACATTAACCCTATTTCTGGCAGAGCACTGGAACAGGCTGCACAGAGAAGTCGTGGAGTCTCGCTCTCTGGAGACATTCAAAGCCCGCCTGGAGGAGTTCCCGTGTCACCTGCTCCAAGTGACCCTGCCTTGGCAGGGGGGTTGGACTAGATGATCTCCAGAGCTCCTTTCCCAGCCCTAACAACTCTGCGTCACCTGCAATAGAGCCACCAGATCGGGGGGCTTTTTTCCCCTCGATCATCTTTCCCCTCTTCCTAGCTGCGCTCTCCCCTCCCTCGTCGAGCCGCGTCCCAGTTTTCTCCCTCCTCTCTTTTCATGCTTTCCCTAAAAATCGCAAGGAAGCGCCCAGCCCCGGCGCGGTGACACCGCGCACGGGCAAAAGGGCGGGCGGGAGGTAGGGGAGCTCGAGGTCCGATTGCACGGTCGCGGTAACAAAACCAACTTGACATCGCTTTTCCCCGACACCTCCCACATCTCGCTCCCGCTTTCCCAGGGCCGTTAGCTCGAGCACCCCCGGGAACGCGGGGCGCAGGGGCCGGAACGACGCTCCCCCGCCATGTGCGCGGCTGGGGCGGGGCGGGG